>JAMKCH010001119.1:0-41015 GCA_023653785.1 Ophioderma brevispina | reverse complement strand
TTCTTGTAATATTCCGGTGGATATTTGTCTGCATGAAAAGGTGCGTAAAATGTTAATTGGACAATTACATTAATTGCACCAAAAATAGGGTTTTTAGCAACTTCTTTGTTCAGATAATGGTGGAGCTTAATCTTGGAACGATTTGTTAAAAATAGAGATGTGGTTTGATGAAAAAACCTTAAAGAGACAACTGGCACATTTGAAACAATAGTTTGCGCCCTCAAGATTGTTCAAAATCGATATTTTGGCATGGTTGTAAGGATTTTATATAACAAAAGCCCCTCACCCGAAATGATTAAGACCAAATCAGCTTCTTATGGGTAAACAGAACATTTAATAATTTAGAGTCGCGGCGACGTTAACATTCAGCAGGACGACGAAAATGGCGTTCAACAATGAACACTGTCATGGTTTCCACGCTATGCACACTATTAGATCGGTCTATAACCTTTGTGGTTTTTGTATCAGTGAGTACGAGTCAAAAATATCATGTAATACAACATTGTGATTAAAGTTATGGAAAACTTAAAAGTGTGCCTACAAATTACCTGGAGTCTTTATCCGCATATCAAGGTCCCTATCTGTTTGGGTCTTTATTTTATGTGTACAATAATCTCTGTTCTTCAATGGCTAGGACTATCCATTGGAGCAAATGAAGAAAAATTTCATATTTTGTGAAAATGTGACGGTGCCCGACTTTAAAGTGTATTTCGTGATCCTATCCCTTTTTTTTTTTGTTTTGGTTCACTAGATATCCCCAACAAAAGGTGAAATCAAACTTGTGTGATTTGCGAGGTGTTTTGATGTTATGAAAAATGTTATATCACGATGCCCCATAGCCAATGTGCTGTAAGTTCTTTTATGTCCTTTTACGCCGCCAGAAAACACCAAATTACGAATTTCTCCAGAGTAGATCGAATTTGCACGCAAGATTAGTACACAAATCTTACTTAGGTCAAAGTCAGATGATAAAGATTCAACTTTTTTTAGGTAAGTATGGGGGACGAGGCTGTGGATCACAAATGTCCCTTTAATTGGAATTGGGGCCCAATGTAGTGAGTCAAGCAATATAGCAGGGCTGTCAATAATCGAAGAAGCATAAAGGGCAGATTTGCTCTTGCCGTTCCTAGGCATTGCCAGTCGAATGGAATGTTGCTGGTGTCTATATCTTGAGCGGCGCGGTTGCGTAGTTGTAAGTAGAAGACAATAGCACTTATTTTCTTCGACGTAGTCATGTTTATGTGAAGAGACAGGGGCGAAGCCCATCAAAACCAGTCGTCCGTGGCGGCGCTGACATTTTGAATATTGCACGGAATAATTATTAGTTTGGGGTGCTTGTATCACACACATAATGTCAAGTCGATACACACAATCCGGCAAAATATCAGTTGTTGGATGTTGGGTGCTATTGGGTGGTTAAATTTTGTCATACCATGGCCACACAACGAATGAATGACACGGCCGTCGTCTTGATTAAATAAACGCATCAATGAATACATCTTTTCACCTACGCGAGCTTTGCATTATGAGAAAAAGAGTATCTGAGCTCAATATCCAGGTGCCCTATTATTACACCTTGGGCCACATAACATGCATACATCAATTTGTATCACTACCGATTAGTGTATATGCAAACGGCACCCACAGTATGTGGAAGAAGCGGAGGCAGCCATTGCTTCTATTGTTGGTACTATTTTTATTTGTGGTCGGCAAAAAATGCAAGAAGATGAATTTCTAAAAATTACGTAACGTTTTGCCTCTATATCATATATAGAACCTCTTTGGAAGAAGATACCACTGTTCCAAACATGGCAAGATGGACTGAGAGTACTATCCACCAAAAACTCTAAGCTGTACTTTGGATGCTTGTCGCATGACCGGTGTAGAAGTAACCATTGGCCGGTGTACTCATAGTCCGGGAGCAATGTTGAACAATAGGGTAATCGATCAGTTGACTCTTTACGCAACATTAGTTTGCACGCTTTATTCAGTTATCGTCTATGGAAACCCGAATATGGCTCCCACCGGACTATTATCTGCTTTCAGAGCCTTGGTCATAACAATCTTTTCCATGACAATTGAAAATGATGAACAGTGCTAAAATTACTTAATGGTGTGATGAACATGGACATGAAAATATTTATGCAAACACAAGTAGTTTTTGGTAAGTAAAATGATGATACAGGTGAGATAGAATGTATTTTCAGGGTTTTTATACAAATTTTATATGGGATCTGTACAAAGTTCTATTCCATGTGTTTAAAGTGGGGTCAAATATCAGGGAGTGGGCGAACTGCAACAGTGCGGTTATAAGACTCAGGTACTATATCCATTGCATATTCAGAATGACAGTTCTTGGCAGCTGACATCAGTTTATGAGGGTCGACTTTGATTTAATACAGTGATCATAACTTGAACAAGATAATGAACTTGAATCAACACTTAACAATACCACTATTTATACCAGCAGTTTTCAATAAAAGTTACCGACACAAGCAAATTTTTGTTTGGAAAATGTTATTTATTTCTCAATTCTTGACTATTTGTGGATGTTTTTAAGAATTCTGCCATTGCGCGGGGCATACATTGGGGCCCAGCATCCAAAAATGTTTAATTGTTTTTATTAGTATTGAGCCTGGAATTGGTTCTCTTCAGAGCCTTTATGCAGAGTGTCAGCTTCAACCAGGGTCTCTATTGCCAGGCATTGAGAAGTTTAGGATTGAATATTGATATATAAATCTCAACGTCATTCAGCTTATGGAAAGTGTAATTGTGCTATTCCCTGGTGTGGTCACTCCAGCATTTTTTTTTGTTTTTACATTTCCAGTCATGAGAAATTTAACTGAATCCTTTTAAAATCCAAAATAATACCCAAAGTGCTTTTCAGGCGGGTACTTGTTAAAAATATTCATGGCAGCTGGGACTCACAACTGTTAAACGACGTTTTGTAAGTATACACTCTACAGAAATCAAAGAACCAAAAAAGGTTCGAAAGTTGTCCTCTCAGGAGAACCCCTAAAAAGGTTCTTTAAAGAACCAAAAAAAGTGCCCCAAAACGTGATACAGAACCATTTTTGGTTCTATCAAGATCTTTTTTGGTTATTATTCAATTTTGCCAGAACCTTTGATTGAGGTTCAAGAAGAGGTTCTTTATAGAATAAAAAAGGTTCAGGGAATTGCAGAACCAAAAACAGGTTCTGATTAGAACCAAAAATGGTTCTGTGTCATGTTTGAGAACCCTTTTTGGTTCCTTTAAAGAACCTTTAACGTTCCTCTGAGAGGGACAACTTTAGAACCATTTTTTCTTAGAATGTAACAGTTAAAACGACGCTTTTTGAGGTATTTACACGTTCGAGTCCAAAATGACCGTTATAAACGATGTTTTCTTTAAGAACATTGTAACAGTGTACCACTCAAGGGAGGGGTTGTTTTAAACTACCTTTTCTGACATCCAAAAATCCAACCGAACATTTTTAAAATTGAAACAAGTGACCAAAGTATTTTCTGGACGCATTAAACCCCGCAGCGCGCGCAAGTGGCTGTAAGCCTGCTAAAACTCAAACGGGATCCGTTGCTATTACAGTCCACGGTAAGGGTATTTAGCGGCTGACTCTGTTCAGTTTGTTAGGACTTATGGACAAATTTTCACATCATGCGGGAGACATGAATATTAATTATTAAAGAACAAATATACAGATGTTGATCTAAAAAGGAATTTTATTATGGGAATAACAGCCAATTTTTGAAAACAATAAAATTTTGATGACGTTCACGGCATGAATGGTTTATTATTGCTTCAGGGGACCCATTCAGGTAAAACGGACGTACGATCCCTACAATTGGAAAAACAACCGATTATCGTCATCGTACGTCGGTTTTTGAATCAGTAGGAAAAAGGTAAATTTTGTACTGTTTAGACGTAATAAACGGTGTCTTTGGAAAAAAATTAATAGCACTTTGGGCAGAGGGTCATGTACAGACCTTGAGTTAACATAGGAGGATGTATATAATCAGGTCGCCCCCGAAGACAAAATGATACTGATACCGCCACGTAAACCTGGTACATGACCAGTGAACCAAAATATCATCTCGTTACCGTTTTTATAAATACAATACGGCAAAGCAGCAAGCATTCTGTATATCCGTTGTCAACAGCGTAATCGATCAAGATGTTGAGACGATAGATGATGTGGCCTATGACGTCACTTGTTGACATTCAGGCGCCCTATGTTGTTTTATGCAAGGCAAATATAACAAGTCGTGTCTGTGACAGCCCAATAAAATCTGGTTATAAATACTTGCAGAATCTTTCCTGTTCTAAATTGGTCACAAAATGCAGCTGGTAGCATTGAGCTTATTGCTGATAGAAAGTTAGTATTATTTAAAGTGCAACGGAGAGATTTTGAGGCCACCCAAATATTGTGCCAGTAAAAATAATTTCATACAGATTAGACATTAATAGATTCGTATATGTATTTGGCTTACAGAAAATGTCTTACAAGAGAGAAAGAAGGGTGATTTTGCCATATTTTGGGTATATTTACTATAAAAATAGGCTGAATTTGATTTGCCTCCTATACGGAAATTGGAAGTTCACAATAAAAAAAAAAAATTTTGTACATAGGAAACCATTTCTGAGCCTTAACCTTTAAGATGGGGATATTTTTGATGAAAGCTTTACATCGGGCAAAAATCAAGACTTTCGATTTTTTAGGGACACCTGATAGTGAAATCTCTCGTTACCGCCAAAAACAGAATCTCCCCGCATGCAAAGTATGGTGCGTTTGGCCTGCCAGTTCTCTCTTACACCAACAAGGGGCGCCATAAACCTAAACAAATGTCACAGATCATTACATTGTTGGTTCTGTAGGAACGACTAGTTTCAATGCCTTTGAAGGCGTAGTAAAGACTAGTTTCATGCAGTTCAGTCATAGTGTGGTACTTTTCAAGACGTACTTACCAGCATCGGGGTACCCTTATGTTAAATTGTTTTTCAAATGTTCAAAATTCAAATCCATGACAAAATATGCTCCTTAGTGATAGGCCATGAAAAAAAACAGTAATAGTAGCAGTCTCATGTCACGCATGAATTTGAAACATGTAACATCAATGATAAGCTTCTACTGCCTCGGTGACACATCACCTGTGACGGGTCATGGCACCCGCATGCTTCTACTCGATCCAATTTCCTGATTCCAATATAGCAACTGTTACACTGATTGTGTACTCGGGGTTCTTCCTAGAGTCTTGGGTATCCATGGTAGGTGATTTGTACCATTTGAATTAAAATGTGTGATTTGGAGGCAAAAAAATCTTACCTTGCATGCAATAAACAATGGGTCCGAATTGACACCCTTCAAACTTTGTTTACCTCCAGATTTCAGGTGATGAATTTCAGCTGTGCTTTTAATTTGGTTTTGTATGAATGTACACTGTGTAAAGATGCTATATATGTTGAGGGGATTTTTAGCTTCTTTATTTTTCAAAGATGTATGTCAAAAATCTTAGGGGGCCTAAGGCAAAAGGTAGACGAGTTCCAACCCACACCTCAAAAAATCAGTAAGTTTCTTGGTTGATGGGATAGGTAAGTATTAAACTTACCTCTTTTCGTTCAAAGTAGTAGTTCCGCATTGAGATCTTGAAGATCAAGATTTTTTAGGGTGCAAAATAAACTTTGCACCATGTGGAGTCCCTCGCGACGGCATGACAAAATTGCTGTTTTTTGCCATGAACACCTTGCATTCTTCGCTCTTTAATATTGCTTTTTTATTTAAATACAAAGCAGAGGGCCGTAACTAGTAATACGGGGGTCGCCGGTTCGAATCGGACAAGTGCATATGGGTTATTTTCAACACTGTGTGCGTGGCCATCTCCAGGGGAAAGATAATAAAATACCCATCCTTGTCTACCTGGGAGAGAACAAAGTAGTTAAAACTTCAACACCACTCTTGAAGAATATTGGCTCAGCTAGCGAAACTGTCGACAAAACAAATAAGTTTTCATGGTCTGACGAAATAAGTATCCAGATAATTTTTTTCCTTGTCAATTTGAACACCAGGCCATCTGAATAGCTTTACCAAAAGTCAAACATTACTGAACATTTTATTATAAAGTTTCATCTTGCTGTGCCCCCTTAAACAGTATTTGCAATAATGTCCGACTAATGGCTGCGGTATCACTAACGGCGTGATCTCCAGGAAGCAGCACTAGATACGACACACAGGCACCAGTGTATCCCTTAAAGCTCCCCGCCCAGCTGTAGAGACGAGAACCTGGTTAGCAGTTGAATAGCAGCATCATCTTAAAAATATTGCTACCCGGTTTGTACGCTTGAAGTGTGACAATTTCATGTTCATTTTCTGCCTTGGATGGGAAATCTATTCGATGCTATTGTGTTCTTTTGCACTTATCAAAGAGCATGGAGTATTCACCACTATACACAGGGGTTTTCTTCTCTGTGCCTGCTACATGTTAAAATATGATTATACAGTGACCAAATGCTACCAAACTCAAATTAACGAAGTATTTAAAAGAGTAAATACTGTAGAGTATCACGAATAAAATTAAAGTCTCAATTCTGTGCACATACAATATTTAAGGAAACTCGTGTGAAACATACGAATATAGGAATGCATATGAATATATTGAATATGTAAATGGATTAGAAGGATTGCCGTATGTGTGTGCATCGGGCGACGCCAGGGCTGATGTAGTATGCATATCCAGCATTACGATCACAAATTAAGTAATGTTTGGTAAGTCTTTGTACAAATCGTAATCAACGAGCACAGATAGTTCCGTTTGATGTTGACTCTTTCAATTTAACAAAATGAAACACAAATTTGACAATTATCCATTGAACAAACACAAAATTGACAAATTTTCTGCGTGATATTTTATTTTCTTGGGTCTGTATTGTAATGTCGACGTGGAAGTCTCGCATGTGCAACAGCAATTACCTTTGGTGGAATGATAAAATTAAAATTGAGAGATTGTCAGTGGAGGTATAAGGGTCTAGCACAGCCTGGGGTTCAAATTATGTTATAATGATTAATGGAGCTTTACGTCTAAAATTTATTTAGCGGAAGTATTAAATTTGAATAAGCACTGTATGGAATACAATGGGATTATAAGAACTACTGTCACATATGATGCCAAATTACTAGAGAGGAAACTATATTAGACATTTAGAAATGAATGGAAAGAAGTATATTGCTCTTTGACCAGGCGCGGTTCCAGGGAGGGGGCGGAGGGGGTGGCCCGCTCCGGTAAATTTCTGCAACATCTTGCAAAAATCAGCCCATTTGGAAAAGTTACAGCCTTTCAGCCCACGGTAATTTTACGTTTTTCCAAATTCAACTTGGTGACGGTTACAAAAGATGGTGTTTTCATTATAGACACAACAAAAACATATAGCTATAAGCACCTTGTACTTAAATAAGAAATACAAGAGGATGGACCCAAGTACTTTCTATACATGGGAAAAACAAATTTATCTTTGTAGTAGATTATGCTGTTTACTGAAATTTTATGGAGAATACGGTCTCAAAATGGAATAACAGAAGACAATTAAATGTAGGCTCAAATTTATTTGTCTATTATCTCCCCTATGAATCATTGTGTTCTAAATTTGATGGTGACTTTAAATACACATTGTTCTATATTTTGTTGTTGCATATTATTTTATTTTTTTTCTTTTTTTTCTGCAAACTTTCAATTGAGGAGAAAAATGCTGGAAGAAAATATGCCAACTTAGAAGTCCTTGACAAAGGAAAATTAAATATTACAGTGTTACCATTACCAGAATATTCCTTACTTCTACATTACAGGGGGATGGCCCGAGTTAAGTCACTAAGTTTTCATCTGATAGAATGGCCTTCACCCCCACAACCCCACTGTAAAGTTTCGTGCGATATTTCAATCCGTTTGTGATTTTGTGAGAGCTAAAAAGTGATTTTGCAGTCCATAGAGTACGGTGTCAAACTAATATTGGTGACCAAAAAGGGGCACATTTCGCTCATAACATCCAAACAAACATCCTTAGCCCTAAGATTTCACAGGGTAAATGAGAAAAAATAGTAGTTTCTTGATACCAAAAGTTGACCACTTCCGGTAAAATCTGGGGTCCCTGGGGACGAGGCTATTAGCGTCGGGCCATGGACCTTTAACAATGGAATGTAAATAAGTTTTTCTTATTGTTACATGTTTGTTTGAAGGTTAACTTTGTGATTGTATCTGCATGTTTGCTATATCTGCAATATTTGTTGCTATCTTGTAATGTTTTCTTGTTAAATCAAGAGTAAATATTTTGTAGAGTGAGGGTTACTGAGAGTGACAGTACTATATAGGTCTTAGAAACTGAAATAAAGAGAACATTTTGTTTTGTCATGTCCTCAGAATATCACACATTGCTTAATTTTCCTAGAGGTCATCGCGTCCAAGTCAACCAATGAAAAGACTTAAGAAAAAAAAAAGTTGTCAGTTTTAACTGCATACTCTAACACATTTATGCGATAATGAACTGTTTGACTTGAAAGATCAATGTAATCGACTTGAATATTAGGCAAGTGCAACAACAATTAAAAAAATAGCCGTATATGATCATACATTAGAAATCGTACTTGACAGTGGTTGACCCAAACCAAGCCCAATTGTTCTCTGTTCCTCTCCGCCACGAATTAACCATGGCAAATATTTAGCCAATGCACCCATCCAAGCTCTTCGAAAGGCCCTGTTTCTAAAGTAATAGATAACAACGTTCCACCATGAGTTCGACACAGCAGGCGAGTGTAAAGAAAGACGCCCATCGGGTACGAGGATGCCCTTCTGCTTGCATGAGTTCTACCACATGAAATGGAATCCAAGCTACCAACAAGCGCAGATAACGTATGAAAAAAAGTTGTGGCAGCTTTCGTGTCCAGACGGGCATGACCCGATGTTAGGTTTACTAGTGGGAGAGTTATTGACTTGTGGAAGCAGTTGGCTTGTTCAAGAGCAACGATCCGAGAAGCTTGACGACGGGCGATTACCAAAAGGCGTGTATACAGTATAAATGTTGCAAGCAGAGGTCTTGCTTCAAAATATTGATCAACTACAGTAGGCAAAAGCTCCGGAGTCCATAGTTATACTGAAGCAAACTCAAAAGTTGGGATCCAAAGAGAAGGAGATACCCCAGTGTGAAACCACTCCAATTGCTATGAGAGATACCTCGTGATAGCCAAATTTAACCTACCATAACACGAGCTCGGATAACGTGAACTAGTTGTGCGTGTCTCAAGGGCCATGAAATAGCGATGTGCGTTCCATGTTAACTGCTAGCAAGACATGGTTCCAGCAATGGTAGACACCTAGATATAACTACAAATTGCATACACAAAATACAGTGCCATAGGCCAATAACCTGCAATAGATCTCCCTATAGCAGGCAAAGTAAAGAACAAACGTACACCAAGATTGATACAGTCATCGGAAATTAAAAACACTTGGTGATTTCGTTATGTCAGAAGTTTTTAGCTAACACGAGCAGACAGAGTCCGTTCATAGATGATAACAGGTAGAAGTGCTTACAATCCATATTTAGCACGCACAAAATGTCAAACTAGAAGAATCTAAAATTCCTGAGCTTCATCCATGTTCAAAGAGAAAACCCGAACCAAACTTAGATACACGTCAACATTATTGGTCACCTACTTGCTCATAGCTATTTATTGTAACAGCGGTCTTCGTAGATAGTCAATACGGTTTGTGGCGCCCTTTCTAATTAAAGCGATGTTGCAATTTGCGATTAAAGGTGTGGGGCCATTTTTTACTTATCAAAAAGGAAGCGATTTTATACTCTTAGTAGAACCTTGCATTAGATGATTAATAAGACATATTCTTACTTACAGACGTAAAATCAGAATTTTGAGAAGAACATTAAAATATTGTCCAGTTTATTTTTCGTCGTGTAAATTGGACAATATGAAAATAAAGCAGCCCATAGGTTGCCGGAAAGTAAATCACCCGGGTGAATATGGTGCATTATTTTCTTGCATGATACCTTAACAAAGGGTTTAAAAGGGCTGAGAATGCACTTATGTTAATAAAGTAGTGAATTCATGTTGATAGGGTCGGCGCTATCCAAACGATTTGTTCACTATTGAGCATTTCTTGCCGATGAGATTTCTATGCTATTCGATTGTAATCCACATAAATTGTTCATTGTCACTTAGACAAGTTGGTATCTGATGATTTTAGGTTGTACTTTGGCGTGATATGTTATATCATAAGAATACCGACATTTATATAGCGCCTTTTCACGCGATTTTTACAAAGCGCGTTGCCTCTTTATTATACGTGCCTTAAGGAAATCGTAACAATCATTTCGCTCATCTAGGCCGGCAGCCGGCCAAGGCACTTGCCTAGCAGCAACTTAGATTGTTCAATATCCCCCATACCAAGCTAACCAATAATCGATTGGGTCGACGCAGCAATGAGGTAAAGTTGCCTTGCCCAAGTGCAAAAGCACATTGGCCACAGCGGGGCTCGAACCACAACCTTGGATCATGAGTCGGCATTGGCACCACATGTGTACATATATGTCCTCCGTGAGAGTATGAACTGATGTGTGAATTAGTAGGAGCTTCTCTGAGACCTGTGAATTGAGCAAATTATCGCAACATCCAACTCAATGAAATACCTATGCATATATTCTTCATTTCATATTCGTTTAGTAACTCGAGAGGCTTCCATGTTATTAAACAACAAAACCACGAAAAAAGGCTCCCCTAGGACTGGCCAAGTTATCCACAGAATGACAGAAACGCTGTTATATGGAAACAGTATAACATAACAAATGAGAATGCACAACTTGATGGGAACATAGAAATACGGGGAACCACTCTTGTACAAACTTGTTGATTTACCCAGTCATTAAACGCAGTAAGGATACCCAATTCTCTGAATTTTTCCATTTCCAAACTGGCCTTACCTCTAACTCATGTTGGAATGGGAATACAGCCAATTAATTTTCACGCCCTATAAACAATCAACACTGATTGGACGGAGCGGGGAATTGCGTTGTTTGGTAATAATGACTTTTGGCATTCAGAAAACAACATCTATTCTACTAAGAATATAAGGTCATCTCGTTTGTAACAAAAAAGGTCGGTCCCTTGCACAATAATACTTTTCTATTATTTAAATAAAAAATAGAAGTCGATGTTAATGAATGATCCGTTTCATAAAGACGAAGGGTGGTATAGAACAACAATGTCCGTTAATTTGAAACCTTTCTGGTGATAGTCTTTGGTGAGTTCCTAATACATTATGATGTGATATGTGTTTGGATTGACGGATGACAGTTGGTCATTAGCGAGCTTTTGAAAAATTCGACGCCATAAAATTACAACAAAATACATAATTCACCTAAACAAATTGTTGATTACAACGAATAAATTATCTTTAGATTTGTGTTAAGAAAATCTTAAGAATAACAATATCACTAAAAGTTTACCAAAAATCAACATCAAGTAAAATTGTAGTTTTAATAAGTGGGTAAAGTTATACATTAGGGATCATAACTATGGAAAGGGGTGGCCGGTTGTTTTTCCCCGCTCCCTTTCCGTCTTTCCCCTCGCCCTCTCCCTTTTTGGGGCCCGTACACCTCTTCGTCTCCCTTCGGTTCCCGGTTTCCCCTCCTCTCGTCGATTTGTTGAACTTTAAATGTTATTTTTGGACAATTTCGCAGTCACTACTGACATCAGTTTGTTTCTATGGCTTTAAATTTGTTTTGAGGCAAATCACTTAATTATTGAACAATAAGCAAAAAGGTAGCGTTAAGGCAACAGGGAATGAAAAGAAGAATAAGAGAAGACAAACTATTGGGTGAAACGATATGGCCGATAATAGCATGAAAATCAGGCAACTATGTAACAGGCTTGTATGGGCAAAACACCAGAGCAAATGCCAATGTCTTTAAAGGTGCAACGAGGATTTCACGTATCAGGTCATCCTAAATCGAAGTCTGATTTTTACTTCCTCTGATGTAAGGCTTCTAAAATAGCCCCGTCTAAAAGGATTAAACGGAGAAATAGTTCTTTTGTACAAAAATTTGGAAATTTCTAATCTTCGTATGGAGCATACGAGATTCAGTCAATGTTTTCTATTGACATATGACAAATCAAAATCACACCTTTTCTCCTTCTCTATTAAGACATTTTCTGTAGCAATACAAGGTAAGACATCTATCGACTGTATAAACCGGGGTGTCCAACATTTTTGACGCAAGGGCCCACATTGCTTGAAATCCACCAACTATTGCGGGCCACACACAGTAATCGGGGGTTTTCAAGTTTACCATATTCTATACAATATTTGCCAAAACATGGACCCATGTAGCAATATCAGATATGCAGATTTTGGATTAAAATATCATTCAAATATTTCATTTTTGTTGACCTTTTTAGCAATTTTGGAAAATTTGGGCTTCATTTTGAGGAATTGAACTAATTTCCCCACATTTGTAGACAAATTTTGGTTTCAAATGAAGAAAATCATGGAACTAGTTTAAAGACATTTTTTTAAACCCGTATTATTTAAGATATTTATGTATTTTTTCATTTTTTCTGGGAAGTACTACGCGGGCCGCATGAGAGCACTTAGCGGGCCTCAACTTGCCGCGCGCTGCAGGTTGGACACCCCTGGACTATAAACTTCACAGTGTGAGTCAATAAAACCCTACATTCAGGAAAATTTTCTTCAAAGGTTAAACGTTCTTTGGCTTCAATTTTTGTCTTGGTTGTTTAGGATAGATAAACAGCTATCAGAAAAGATGTTTATTTGGTGTCTTTCCTACTTGGGGTTCAGAACTATGTCAATTTTGCGGAGAGACCTAAAAATCAGTTTGGGGCCGATTTTAGCCATACACTGCGGCAGAGCCTCGACCCGCCGACGTATACCATAACACATTATGCAAACTACAATTCACACATGCAAGTTTCATCATGGTATCGATTTTCGTCTCGACAAAAACATATCATTTTTGAATAAATGTCCTATTGTGTCATAATTTATAGTCCAATATCTTCAAAAAATTAAATTACAACCATTGTTCAAATCATAAAGATCGCGTTTTATTGAAAACCACTCCATTTCAATGTCCTCATGTTCATGAACATAATGAAACTGCTAAGAAATTTTTGTTTTACATCTCTAAGGTAATTATTTAACACAAACAGTATCCTCAGCGTACCATAATTGGCAAGAAGAACTAAAGCTGAGTTTTTTGTAAATAAATCGGAATAAATTAAAATTCAATATCGACACTGCTGTTTTTTCAAGCGGATCAAGCGGAATACAAACGTTCTATGGTTTCATTTTGATCACAGGTTAGGTTAAAACCATGAAATCTTGCTGTGAACCAAAGTAAACCGTTGGTCTTACACAAGCTATCTTGAATTTTGATTATTTAAGAAATTGAACATTTTTTCACTCAGCATTTTCTTTTGTAATCTCTGGGATATTATTTTTATAATCCTTCAATTACCTCTCCCACCTCTATTGTTTAACAATAAGTTGGTGTAAATGTTTGTACTCAAATCACTAGCTGAACTGAAGACCATGTTACTCTATATAAGCGAGCATCTTAGTTTGGCCAAAATCGGCCCCCCCAACAGGATTTTCAAGTCTCTCAGCAACAATAGGCGTAACTTCTTCCCCAAAGTCCAAATGACACCACATAAACGTTTTTTCTGAAAGCCTGGTTATCCTTCTTATAACCATAGCAAACATTGGAGCTAAAAGAATTCTTAACTATTTTTAATATTTTTTATTCTGAATGTAGGTGTTTTTTTTTTGACTCACACTGTTGTATATGAAAGTTACTATTATAGCACAATATCTGGGTGGCCTCAAAATATCTCTCGTTCCACCTTTTAATTTCATGTCAAGTGAGTCCCTGCATACTCATATTCTTATTATCACATTATTAACATGTACTCACATGTCATTTATTTATTATGTATAATTTCAGTTTCGTAAACCTAAAAATAACAACCGTTGCAATGAAAATATTTGAAATTATGGATCCAAGATATTGATCGATTGACATCATGCGAAAAGCCTTATTGTAAATTGTTAATGATTTGACTAATATAGAATCTATAAATATATCATAATTTAGAGGGGTTATAAGTAACTGTCCGAATGTGACCACGTTGTATCAATGATCATGATGATTATATTAATGATAACTTGGAATTACATTTGTAGATATTTGTATTTTACTTTTTAAATTGTATTTTGAGCTTCTCAACACCATGTGTTTATTTACATATTTGCTTATTTACACGACCCCTTTTCTCCCCGCCTTTCTATCTCTTTAGTAGGGTTATAAACGAGAATCCCATTCTAGAAGTTTGGGGAAGAAGGTTTGAAGATGTTTTTCTATAGTTTGGAGGGTGCTGAATCATAATTATGGGTCCAACCTCTGGGAAATGTGTGGAACTTTGTAAAATAAGGGGGTAAATTAGTACAGGGGTAAATTTGAAATCAAGTTAAAACGTGTTTTAATGTGCACCAATGCATTTTGTCTCATCATAAGGATTAAAAAAGTATAGTTT
The DNA here is from genome assembly GCA_023653785.1 of Ophioderma brevispina. Lineage (NCBI taxonomy): Eukaryota > Metazoa > Echinodermata > Ophiuroidea > Amphilepidida > Ophiodermatidae > Ophioderma > Ophioderma brevispina. Next base: position 26,415 of record JAMKCH010001119.1, on the reverse strand, counting down.
GTCTAGGTTCTGACCTTTAGTTACAGCTTTTTTAAGGTTCAATGTCATCCTGGGGTAAACCTTACCCAGTGCTCCGATTTTGTTGAACCTGGTGTCAAATTGTTCGTCTTGCCTTATTTTACAATGTTTGGCATTTGGTTTCGTAATTAGTGGGTCTACACATAACAAGGGTCTACATAGTCTATAGGGGTCACCAAAACTTGACCTCAAATGTATACAGAGCTGTCACCCAAAGAATTAAAACACATTTTCTGCTTCAGTATGACCAGAGCAATAATTTTGACACCAGTTTCAACAAAATCTGAGCATTGGATATGTTTTGCCCCAGGATGACCTTGAACCATATCAGGGCTGTAGCCGTGTATGTAACTAAAGGTCCAAACCTATACAAACTATACCTTTTTTTAATCCTTATAATGAGACAAATACATTGGTGTACATTTAAACACAATTTGATTTCAAATTTACCCCTGTACTAATTTCACCCCCTTATTTTACAAAGTTCCTAACATTTCCCCGAGGTTGGACCCAAAATTTCTGATTCAGCACCCTCCAAACTATCGAAAAACATCTCCAAACCTTCTTCCCCAAACTTCTAGAATGGGATTATCATTTATAACCCTACTATAATAAACATTATTATAGCATTTTGGTGGTGCTATTCAAAATTTGTTTTGCCCTTAAATAGTACTCGGGTAACTTTTTTAAATTTTTTATTTCAGCAATGTAAATGTATGTATGTTCTTCTGTTATGAGCCAAATTTTATGGAAAAGGCTCTTCAGGAAAGTGTTTTTTTTTTTCATTTTTTGGCGGAAGAATTGGGTGCACGTTGCAAAAATCTGTTTTTGGACCGCCATTTTGAATCGGTACAACCCATTTTCATTTTTCCCTGTTATGTGGTCGTGTTGATGTACCCAATCAGTGACCAAGTTTTGTTAAACAATTCCACCGACAAAGTGGTTTTCAGAGGGGGCAGTGGACCCACCCCCCCCCCTTCCCCATACACAAACGTGAGGGCACAAGACCTTATATATACATTTAAGTCTTAAAAATAAGAAAGTAGATTAAAGTTACAAGTAAGAATATGCACTTAGGCCAACATTTCAGGTGGTATAAAAATTATTTTTTTAGATGCCAAGTGTGGGATAAGGCGGGTTACGTTCACGAAAATCCCACATCGGCCTCTAGGTGTATTTGAAGGTATTAGATTTTAAATGGTCAATATGTGGGTTTTCTTCCCATACTATAGTCATATTAGGCTAGGCTCATTCTGGACATTAAAGTGCACAAATCTTTATGTCAACATTTTTGTGGTTACAGTAATAATATTATTAAATATTATGATTTGTAATCAAAGAAACAGAGAGACTAGGGTAAACGCACACAATTATTAATTCTTGGAAAACAATTGTAATTTCATTCAGCATTTTAACATCTATTTTAAGTAACGATTTTAAACAACACAAGTGCATTGATTACATGAACAGACTGACTGTGCATAGAGTTGTCACTACACGTGGTTTGAAGGGAAATTTGAGCAATCTCTATTTCTCAGTCTCGGATTCGAGGTGGAAGTCATGTTGACAGTACCGAGTGAAAATCGATACCTTGTTTCCTCGATATAAACCATGAAGGATTAGTTGTTGCTGGTTGTGTTGTTGATGTTTTTACACTTGACTATGCCTCTGGCCCTGGGATCGTAAGGTGTTAGGGAAAATAGTAAACACATCACCAATTGCGATTGACTGTAGTTTACGTATAGCACTTGCAAGCCATTTATAATGCGGTGTTTTCGGATCCTACCAGGTAACAATGCAGTGTTTTGCAATGCTCAATGGATACCAATCGGAATATTGCCTTTAGAGTGTGGCAAATTACAGCCAAATCTTCCAAATTTGAAACATGTCACCGTAATTATTGCAGTTTATTATGGTTGAGGAATGTGGACTAACAAAATAGCTAAATTTGAATAGAATAAAAAAATTTGTCAATGTGGTTTCAGTTTAAAGCGCAGGTCAAGCCAACATGATCCTTTCTTTCCGCGGACAACCAGCCGCTATCCAAACACCGCTATGAAAAAAACTGTAAATTATGTTTTTGTGGATTTCGATTTGGACCCAAATTTTGTTTTTCAGGGCGCATTTTAACGGTGAATATTTTGTTGGCCACAATTTATGTAATGCCGAAATATCAGTTGCGCGTATTTGGATGGATGGGAAAAAGCAGAGAAAAACAAATCGGCCATGGCGTTGTATAGCGCCCCATCAAATGCTTAAAGCATTTTTGAGGGCGCTATTCCAAAATTGGTTTGCCCATTAATCGTACTGGAGTAACTTTTTTAACATTGTTTACTTTCTGTTCTCCCTATCTTTGAGCACAAAATTATGGAAAAGGCTTTGCGGGGAAGGTTTTTTTTTCATTTCCTTTTTCATAAAATCCTGTTATGTGGTGAGGAAACCTCTCATTAAGACCAAAGTCGGAATGGAAGAAACTGCAAGGATCATTCCACAATGAGATATTTCCAGTTGGAATTGTCCAACAGATTTGGAGCCCTCGTGCTACGATACATCAGCACCAATCACCAGATGGACCAACAATTTGAACATGCTGTCGAAGATGTAGTGAGAAGGTTGTTGGCTAAAAAAACAGACCATGTGGCATGCCGAGATGGGTAACTGACAAGACTATCCATCTGAGTCAGAGAGGGATTGGGAATGAAGCCAAAACAGAAGTCTGAAGCAGTCGGAGACTTTGGAAAAGGTTAACTCAATTGAATGAAGAGTTACAAGTCAGATGAGGCAGCAATGCGCTCAACATACAAATGGAAGATTTCAAACTGGCTGACTCAAAGGGTGGTTATACCACAAATGGGAAATCATCCATAATCTATCCGGCAAAGACGATAAAACCAGTGTAAAGGTCAATCAAAAGAGATAGCACCCCACCAACAAGTGGAAGGACCTACTTGCAGAATGGAAGGGAATTATTTCAGTCCTTGCCTCACAACGCCACGCGTTCACTCTTTTTGAACTGTCTCCACCGGCTTCTCAAGATAGGGTTCCTCTTTTTTTTGCCAATACGAAACAAATCCACCAAATGACAGAACAAGAACAATAAGGCCACCGGACTTGACAGTGCATTACCTCTGAAGCACTCCAGAATGGTGGTGATGCAGTGGCTAAGTTAGTTCATGAATGGCTTTTGTACTGAAGTGTACACCACTCTCACTCCACTCAGCCAATGGACCCTAAGTTCATGTTCCTCTACCCAAGAAGGGAGAAATCAGTCTGATGACCAACTATCGAGGAATATCTCTTCTTTCAATTACGCCAGGTTTACAACAAGATCCTTCTAAACATAATCAGAGATCATGTGGACCCCATCTTAAGAAGCCACCAGGCTGGATTTCATTCTTGAAGAAGTTTGTGGCCCATCAGATCATCCATATCCTCATAAGAATAGTCATGGACATTGAAGGTTTCCAAGACTACTAGCTTCCTCTTACAGTCACCTTTATAGACTTAAAAGGCCTTTGTTCCATCAATATAGAGGTTTATGTTGTTGCTGTGATGCGGCATTATAGAATACCGGAAGCAGTAGTGAATGCCATAAGTGCGCTATACAACAACTCTAAAAGTGCAGTAATGGTCGACGGAAACATTTCGGATCCTTTCGAAGTCACCACTGGAGTTCTTCAGGGTGATGTTTTAGCTCCATTCCTTTTCATCCTATTAGTAGACTTTCTACTGAAGAAGGCCACATCAGGTTGTGACTCTGGAATTGTAACACATCCTCGCCGCTCCAGACGATATCCAGCCAAAGTATTGAATGACCTGGATTTTGCTGATGATATTGCCCTGCTGGAATCCACTCTTCCGAGGGCACAGACACAGCTGACCAATACTGCAGCGGCAGCAGAATATGTTGGCCTCATAATAAGCATATCCAAGACAGAGTACATGACTGCAAATTGTCATCCTCATCCAACACGTCTATGGTGAATCCATCAACCATGTGACAGATTTCAAATATCTCGGCTCCAAAATGGCATCTGCTGCAAGCGACCTAAAAAGACGCCAAGCATTAGCATGGAGTGCCTTCTGGAAGCTAGAACCTCTGTGGAAAAGCCTCCAATTATCCATCTCTGCAAAGTCAAGTTATTCAACACTACATGTGTGACCATCCTACTCTATGGCTGTGAATCCTGGGTACTATCACAAGACATGGGAAGCAAAATCAACGCATTTGCTACCTCTTGCTATAGAATATGCTGGACATAAAACGGAAAGACCGGGGAAAGACCGTGTCTCAAACACCATCTTATATTCAATGACCAACACTGAGCCTCTTATCCACCTTGTAAGACATCGCCAGCTGAGTTTCCTTGGACACATCCTTCGTCTGCCAGAGGAAGAGCCTGCTAGAAGATACGCTCTCTACATACCACCTCATGGCAAAAGGAGACCTGGACGTCCACGCAGCTCTTATTTAGCCTACATCCAACGTGTGCTAGTGCTAGGGTATGATAAAGGCATGATACAAGCTGAGCAGATAGCCGCACTTGCCAAAGATAGATGTGCAAGGAGAAATCTTGTAATCGTCTGCTCCTCAGGCGAAGGATGATGATGATGGTCGTGTTGATGTACCCCAGTTTGGGTAAAAAATTCCACCGGCAAAGTGGTTCTCGGATGGGAGTGTGCAAGACCGTATACCCTTAAGTGTTAAATTGTTAAAAATAGGAGCCGGAATAGGAGTTACCTGATGGATATATATACCTAAACTAGCATGCTAAGATCAGCTATGGTTGATAATTAATGCAAAATTGACATTTTCAAACATATTATGGTACCGTTTTGGGGTACAAAGTCGGGCTAAACCCTGGTAAATAATGCTCTAGGAAACAGGCAGCTCTTATTTTCACGGTTTACAAAGTTTACAGTATTTTCTTTCATAATCGATCAATCATGTGTGGAAACTCATTAGGCTCAATGAATATTGCCTTTCAATTTTGTTAAACTGTTTATTTAGGCTTTCACCGTCTTGGCATAGTTGGATGACTTGATTCACAAGTGATCCACTCCACTGCTTCTCCCGTCCCTGAAAAAAATGTTGCCTCTCTCCTAGGATAAGTCGTTAGGGATCATATAAATTAGGCCCTTACTTCCATGCAGTAGCCTATAATACGAGAGATGGTTAACAAACCACCGCAGGAGATACCGGAGACTCCCATCAATTCCTCCAATGGACTCTTGCCATCCTAAATATACCAAATCCAGCATGCCATACAGCACGGCCTTCCGTCTCAACAGAATCTGCTCTACCCATGACAGGACAAGCTCATGTCAGGTCACCTTTCTTCCCATTGTTATTTTTGTGGTTCTCTCCTTTCATGCATGGTGCTTTCCATTGGCTCTGTTTGCTTTTCTGTTTAAGGACCTGCGGCCATATTTATCTAACTCTTGCTGTAATTTTTATAACTCTTGATAACACCCCCCCCCCGCATGCATTTTATCAAGTCCATTTATTGTGCATGTTAAACAGGCAACTCCCATTCAGTGGGGCCAACATCAAGCTTTACCCGAATTGTATTAGCCGTTTTCGTGAGTCGAGGAGGAAGAGGAAGAAGTGCCACTGCGCCTGATTTCTAGCCCAGAGGAGATGATGATTGTACATCAGCTGGTCCTTCTAAGGAACAAATGAACGGTCTTTAGATGTTACAGCCCCAGGAATTAGCAATGATTTATTCACTTTGAGCAAGATTAAGTCATTAAATTAGCACTAAAAGATTCTAAATTAGTCTAAGTAATATAATATAAAATATACTGGTGATGTATGTGCATATGCTGTGTGTGAAGCAAATAGAATGGAAAACAGAAGATCTAGAAGAAAAAACAGAAAAAAGGAGAAGCGTCTAGGAACCTTAGGATTGTCATTAGAAAGTTCTGGAGTCTAGGAGATCAACCCATGGTAATAGGAGTCTGACCATAGGGCGGCACTGCTGTATAATTACACAGTCAGTGAGTAGTGCTATAAAATCCCAAAAGCTTTACAGTACAGGGGAATGGTAGGGCATTTCCAGACTTATGATGTAATGGACTATATTTAGTACATGACTCATATAGAGAGGACTAGATCCTTCTAGAATTGTGGAAGGGATATATAAAGCCCTGGTGAGAGAAGAGGAGGCAGCGTATAACAACATCAATACTCCAAGGAGAGTTTAATAACATCGTCCAAGTAGTAGCAGAGTTTCCAAGTTACAGTGGACATTAATCACCGTCTAGTACAAATCTTCCATATAGGGCAATTGTCATAGAGTCTCAGCTCAGCAGTTCGCCGATTGTGTAGCCGGGTTCGGTTTCAGTATTTCGTGGCATTGAGTTTTATCCAAGGATAACCAAGCTACAGCAATTTTGGGACTTTATATTGGGTCGACCTCCGAGCTTGGGAGTCATTAGGAGCTGGTTTTCTTCAGGAAGGGAAAGTCGACGTGGACCCGTCCCACTATTGGAAATTATAAGTGTTGGCGATGAATATTCGACAGGAGTCTTTGTAAGTTCGGCATCGTAATAGTAATCTCGCTGCAGCCGCGTCGCGGCACACATCAATGGTAGTAAGTTTAATAGTTCATTAATTAACAAAACTTATTATAGATTAATCTTTGATTATTGATGATACCTAATTGATTGTTGATTGAGATTGATTTAGGGACACACAATTAAAATAATACTGTTTTGTTTTAATATTGTAATCAAATTTACAGTGTATTGTCAAGTTATTCAAGAGTTTGAATCCGTAGTTTGAGGTGGTTTTGGCCTTGGTCAAGGTGACCGTAACAAAATTGGGGGCTCGTCCGGGAAATACACTGTAAAAATATAGTTAAAATTACTGAAACCAAAGGGTGATTGTGTGTTTAACTTGATATCTGATGATCATATATTGTTGTGTGTGAGGAAAGGTTTATACACTATGGCGTTTAACGCAGAAGAGTTCGTCAAAGATGTGTCGGTGGTGGGAGGAAGTTTGATGTGCTTAAAAAACCAGCTGTAATGGAATTGGCCAAATATTCTGGGATGGAGGTCAGGCATTCTATGAGGAAACAGTTAATTAAAAAACAGTTGATAACACATCTTGTGGAGGAAGCTTACTAGAGAGGGAGGTTAGAAAAATCATAGTGAGGAAAATTCGGAGAGTCAGATAGTGCTTTGAAAATGAAACAGATGGAAAATTGCAAATGCCAATTAGAAATGGGCCCAAAAATACAAAGCAAGAGAAAGAAAGACAAAACAAAGAAAAGGAAAGGCAAGGACAAAATTGCAAATAGGAAAAGGATAAGTTTTATTTTAGAACAGCAAAGTTGAAAAGGAAAGAGGAAAGAAAGGCAAGAAAAAATTTGAATTAGAACAAGCACTAAAACAGAAGGAACTAGATGCCAAAATTACAAATGGAACAAAAGAAAAAGAGGATAGGTTACAAATGGAAGAACGAGATGAAGTTGGCAGAAAGTGAAGCCAAAACAAATTAGAACAAGAAAAGTTAGAAAGGGAATAAGTCCTCCTCACACTCAGGTTTTGACGCCACCAGGAACATCAAAATTGGTTCCACATTTAGGGAAACCGAAGTTGACAAGTATTTTTGCACTCGAGAAGATTGCCGAAGTATGAAGTGGCCTAAAGAAACAATGGACAAACAGTGCTTCAGACTGTGTTTATGGGAAAGCTAGAGAGATCTACTCATCCCTATCAATTGATCAGTGCGTGATATGAAGTAGTAAAGCAGTCTATTCTAAGGCCTATGAGTTAGTGTGCCGAGGCGTATAGGCAAAAATTTCGAGTGCGAAAAAACTTGCAGATCAAACTCACGTTGAGTTGTAAGTTCAGGACAAAGTGGACAGGTTGGCTCATTCCAAGGAAGTGAAACAAGTCTTCAATCAACTTAGGCAGTGGGTTTTAATTGAGCAATTAAAACAGTGCCTTCACGTGACATAAAAACTCCCATTTAGATGAACGCGATATCAAAAGATTTGAAAAATGCAGCAACAATAGCAGATTGATGACGCCCTCAACATAAGGGAGTTCCAGGCAGGTAATACGGGTGGGCCTAATAAGTCAAGTCAGAATTACAAGAGTTTTATTTCAATAACCTATAGGCCTTACCAAAGTAGATCATTCAAAAGTCATGGTACTACTAAAGAAGGAAACGTTAAGTAAGGGTCCTCCAGTCAGGGGAATAAGGGTCCTTCTAGTGCCATACCAAAGTCGGGAATGGTTTTACGTCAGATGTAACTTGCACATATTTCAAGGATTCAGGTCATGTTATTGCAAGCTGTTGTAATTGATGGGAAAGCAGTGGCCAATGAAGCGAAGTCTGCCCCACATGTGGTTGCTGTGTCCCTTAGACCCACTCAGTTCCAGGCTATTAAACAGAAAGATGCTGAGTCTGAGAAAGTTAGTGAAACTTGACATTTGTTTTGGAGGTGAGGTTTCGTGTCGCTTTGATGGTGACAAAGTTGATCCAAAAACCTATAAGAATCAATGCTGACACAGGTTGTGCCCAGTCAGTAATTTTGGAGGGGTCACTCCCTTTAGTGAAGTAAGTGCAACAGGTGAGAATGCTTTGATCCCAGGTATAGTATGGTGTTATTAGTGTCCCTCTTCACAATGTGAATTTGAAGTCTGTTTTGGTCTCAGGTACAGTCTTAGTAGGAGTAAGGCCTGCACTTCCAGTCAAAGGTGTTTCATATGTTATTAGGGAATGAACTTGGCAGGCGGGAAATTACATCCTAACAATTGTTACCCACAATCCCGCACAGAACTAGATAGTGAGGAAGGAATAGTACATTTATCCATCCTGTGCAGTTACTCTAGGAGTAATGCTAGGAAAGCCATGCGTGAAGCAATAGTGATAGGAAGGAGGAAAACCTTGTCCCAAATTTAGATTAGAGACACGTTTCTGACAAAATTAGAAGGAACCAGGTCAACGTCCCTCCTTCCAGGGGAGATAGGTTCTCCAAACAAGAGTCAGGCCCTGAGCAGTTGCATATTGGGGATAATGATTATGATCCCTTGAGTCATATCAAGTGTAGTTTTCTTGACAGGAATATCCTGGGCCTCAAGAATCTTTAAGTCAGAGGGCAGTAACCTACCCTGCAGAATCTGAGGACGTTTCCTGTGTGTTTTTTAATAATTTATTTTTACAACCACCATGGGGTGCTGGTGAGGAAATGGAGACAACAGATGCTCCGGCAAATGGTGAGTGGAAAGTTGTTCCTCAGATGTTGTTTTCCAAGGTTGTCACAGGGAGGTCATCAGCATTGTCCATGATAGTCCCCATGGCAGGACATTTAGGAGTCAAGAAGACACATGATAGGATTGTGAACCACTTTTGTGTGCCTACACTTCCGGTAAGGATGTTTCTGAACTTGTCATACGTGTCAAGTTGTGGGCAAGCCCTAATCAGAAAATACCGCCAGCTCCTCTGACCGATACCGTCATTCGAGAGCCATTTAGTAGAGTCATAGTTGACTGTGTAGGACTTCTCCCTAGGGCTAAGTCGGGTAATCAGTACCACCTAATTTGTAAAAACTATCTGATGTGTGCTTCTAGGCCAGGTTCCTGAAGCCATACCTTAGGAATAATTCAGCTAAAAACCGTAAGTGAAGCGTTGTGACCAAGTTTTTCCCTCTTGTAGGCCTACCCCTAATCAATCAGTCAGATCAGGGGGTCAAATTTACATCTGGCCTATTTCAACAAGTGATGTATGAGTTAGGGATAGAACCGTATTTTCCAATTGCCTACCATGCTGCATTCCCAAGGAGCTTATAGAATTCCCACCAAATCTGAAGAATATGATTATACTCTTTACTGGTTGGGGGGGGATTTGAGAATGGACGGGATGAGGAGTCCCTTGTTATTGTTTGCTGCCAGGGAAGCAGTTCAGGAAACCCTGGGTTCAGTCCCTTTGAGTTAGTTTTTGGGCGTACAGTTCGCTGTCCCTTGAAACTCCTAAGGAGAAAATAGCTGAATGATGAAACTGACACCAACCTTTTGGACTAGGTTTTCCAATTTAAGTATAGGCGAATAGGCAAATGAAATTGCCAGTGAGAATTTGAATTCATAAGCCCGACAAAAATGACGAATGGTATGACCAGATGCCAGAGTAGGGTCCTCTAGGCAGGATGACCAAGTGGTTAGTCTTGTTCCAATCCCTGGACATCCACTGCAGGCCAGAAACCATGGTCCCTATACAATTAGAGTCACAAGTAATGAAGGTTGACTACAATAGTCAAAAACGCCAGATAGGCCCGTAAGAGTAGGCATTTGTGCCATGTAAATATGTTTGAAGCGGTATGGGGTTAGAAATGAACGATGGCAGTGGCAAACCAGTTTGCTCTGTAAGTCCTGCTGATGAAAGGGCAATATGACAGTCAAGAATCTGAAGTTGTACCTATGCAAACATGATACAGCACATGACAAATCCAATCAAGTTGCAAAATTCAGATTTGATTTCAAAGATTTGGGAGTACAAAACTAGGGCCTCTTTCAGAAATAGCATGTGAATCAAGCAGTTGATTCATGAATTTGAAGATTACATTTTTTCCTTATGTCCCTAGTAGAACCACTGCTGCGTACCATGATGTTGATGAGGGTGATTGTGCACCAATAAAACAGCACCTTACAGCGTAAATCTATGAAGAAAGAACATCCCAACAAAGCGAGTACAGTGAAAAACAATTTTAATTGAACAAAAGCAAAGTGAATGGAGTTCCCTATGTTTTTGGTCCAAAACCTGATGGTTCCCTAGGTTTGTGACGGACTCAGGAAGGGTAAATCAATGTTCAAAGCGATTAATTTCCAATACCTCGTATTGATGATTGCATTGACAAACTTGGCAATGAAAGTGTCAGCAAGTTTGACCTTTGACGGGGTATTGGCAGGTTCCACTTACTGATCGTGCAAAAGAAATTTCGGCATTTTGCACGCCAGATGGGCTTTTTCAGTATAGTTATGAGTTCGGTATGGAAAAACGCACCGCAACCTTCCAAAGAATGGTAATCATATAGTTGCTGACATAGAAGGCGGTGAAGCCTATATGTTGATGATTGTTATTGTGTACAGTCAGTCTTGGGAACAAAACATTTTGGGCAGCTCCGATCACTTGTTTCAGAAGTTGTCAGAAAAAAATGACAGTCAAGTTTAGTCAAGAGTGAGTTTGCCATGCCAATGTCACTTATTTGGGTTAGACAGTAGGTCAAGGCAAGTAAAGCCTGTCAAGGCTAAAGTTTGAAGCAAATGAGAAGTCCAACACCAGTACCAGGAAAGAACTCAGAGATTCTTAGGTATGGTGGATATACATGAGTTTGTCCAACTTTTCAGATAGTGCCAGTCCTTTGACAAATTTGCTAGCCAAAAACATTCAAAAATTGGTTTGGGTCACCAGGAATGTGAAATTAGTTTCCAGAAAAATCAGCCATACGGATTAGTGAACCAAGTTCTGATTGCACCCAGACTTTCAGAACCAATTCAAGTTGCCATAGTGCCAGTGACATAGGGTGTGTGGAGTTTTATGGAAAGAAGGAGAGACGGAAAGAACACACCCTATTTCGTATTTCTCTAAGGAGTTTTTAAACAAGCCACCAAAAGAAATTACCTTCCACTATGAGAAGGAGTGTCTTTGCTCTGATTTTGGATATAGGACATTTTGATGTTATTTTTGGGCACCACGTGACCCAGTGCTTTTTTCACAGATCACAATTCCCTCACCTTTCATTCACAGGATGAAAAACAAGAATCATAGGTTGTGAGGTGGAGTTTGACCTTGCAGAGTACAACCTAAGACATCAAGGACACATCAGAGGCAAAGAAAATGTGGGCTGATGCCCTATCCAGAATTGTTTAGTAAGTCAGAAACAAGTAAACCTTTTAAAAAGGCAAGTTACATTGTGAATAAACTATGTATATGAAAAAAATATTGAAGCCTTAACTAAGGTTACGAAAGTTTGCTTTTCAATCAAACTTTCTTTCTTAAGGGGGAGGATGTTACAGCCCCAAGACCAAGAATTAGACCATGATTATTTCACTTTGAGACAAGATTAAGTCATAAATTAGGACATAAAATATTATAATATTAGTCTAAGTAATATCATATAAAATATACCTGGTTTAGGCATATGAGTGTGTGAGAAGCACATAGAATGAACAGAAGATCTCGGAAGAAAACGAAAAACCGGAGAAGCGTTCTCAACTTAGTGATTTCATTAGGAAGTTCTGGAGTCTAGGAGATAAACCCAAGGTGGTAGGAGTCGGACCATAGGTGGCGCACTGCTGTATAATTACACAGTCAGTGAGTAGCTGCTAGAGATCCCAAATCGATGAAAAGACATGTGGAATGGTAGGGCATTTCCAGACTCCTATGATGTAATGGACTATGTTTAGTACATGACTCATATATAGAGGACTAGATCCTTCTAGAATTGTTCGAGAGGATATATAAAGCACTGGTGAGAGAAGATGAGGCAGTGTATCACAAAATATTACTCCAAGGAGAGTTTAATACCATCGTGCTCCAACTTATTAGCAGAGTTTCCAAGTTGACAGTGACAGTAATCACAGTCTAGTACAACCTCCATATAGTGGACCATTTGTCATAGTATTCAGCTCCCAGCAGTTTCGTCCCGATTGGGTGTAGCCGGGTCGGTTTCCGTATTTCGTGGCCTTTGAGTTATCCAAGGATAAACAAAGCTACAGCACTTTTGGGACTTGATATTTAGTCGAACTCCGAGCTTCGGGAGTCATTAGGAGCTGGTTTCTTCAGTAAGGACCAAGTCGACCGTGGACACGTCCCACTATTGGAAATTAAGTTTTGGCGCTGGAATATTCGCCAGGAGTCTTTGTAAGTCGTCCTCTTATGTAATCTCGCTGAAGACGGTCGCGGCACCACACCAGGTAGTAAGTTTCATAGTTCATTAATAACAACTTAATAAATTACTCTTTGATTAGGATGATACCTATTGAGTTTGATTGAGATTGGTTAGACACACAATTAAATAAAGACTTTGTTTATTGTTGTAAGCAAAGTTTACACTGTATTGTCTAGTTATTCCGGAGTTTGAATCCGTAGTTTAGAGGTGGTGTGGCCTTGGTCAGGTGCCAGTAACATAGGCACTTTGGCAAAATAGATAACGAGTGGTGTGTGTTAATAAAGAAATAAAGAAAAGAGACAAAAATAGAAGAAAAAAACATGAACAAAAAGAAAAAAAGATTCCATAATAAAGAAAGAGGAAAATTCACAGTCCAATTGCCAAACGTAAAACTTTTCTGGCCCTATTCCAAGAAAAAATTAAAGTTAAAAAATTAATTTATGTAAATAAATAAATAAATAATTAATTAAATACATAAATAAATAAATAAAAAATAAATAAATAAATAACAGACTAACCAAAAAAAACAAACCAAAAAATGGCAATTTTTTAGCAGAGACAATTTTTTGCTGATTGTAAACTTCTGGTCTTTTTCTCCGTGCTCTGTGATTTATTATAGTGTACTTTGTTTCTGGTGCTCTACAAGTTCTTTGTAGTGCACTATATTGTATTTTTGTTTGCTGTTGTTTTGTGCTCTTTAATTCATTATAGGGACTTATAAATTCTTTCAAATATCTGATGATGATTTCAAAATTGCCAGTAAGGGTCACGTATACCAGAGGTCCACATAAGCACTTGGGTTGTTATTAATGGCGAAAATTTACTATGGAGTAAACATGTTGGCAGGGCCGTCGAGGATTTATTTGGGGTGGGGCGGGGGTGGGACTTCGAAAAAATGGAAATTTTTGTGGTAAAGGGAAACTAACCCCCTAGAATGGTCTTTTTTTGGATTTTTTTTTTGAACCTATCATACCCAAAAATGGACTTTCTTGACCAAACAAAAAAATTCGAGAAATATTGGAACATTTTCAAAAAAGAAAAAATTTTCGAGGGAAATGGACCTTCTCTTCTTCCTCTTTTGTAGAATTTTTTTTGGGGGTGCTGCGACCGTTTTGACACTATAAATTCCATTTTTAGGACAAATATATAAATTGTATTAATCAGCGTCATTGGTCTTTCATGAAGTTGTAAAATCAAGGGCAACCCAGTTGCCGTTTGACCCATATCTTTTCATCCAATTTTATACTTATTAGTCCTGGGTGCTATGTGTAAAAGAAGCAGTTTTACTAGTTCTAGTAGGTTTCTTTCGTGTACTCTAGATTTAGGAATTTTTGTGACTTGTGGTCTGCTGTGGGTCCATTTTAGTCCATTTTGCAGCTGTGCAACTATTTGAGGGCCTATATTTCCCAGGGACCGAGAAAGAAATTCTACTCTTACTTGTTTGTTAGTGTTGGCAACAAGTGGCAATTCTGATTATATTAAGGTTTTTTCTAATACCGAATCACAATTTTATAGGCCTGCAAAAATCACGCAAAAAAAAAAATCAATTTTCCATGGGACACTTCAAGCGGGGGGCGGGGCCACTTTTGACCGCTCCGTAAATTTTTAATGAAACATAAAAAAAATAAAAAATCAGAAGCTTGTTAGACCCGTTAGTTAGTGTCAAAAGAAAATGAAAGATCACTTTGTTAAATTACTGAGAAAAAGGGCAACCAAAGATGCCTAACATTACTTCATGGTCATCTGACAAAGCTCCAATTTTATGCCGAGTCGTAAAACTTTGAGAGACCATATAACTTCGAACCGGAATGGAATTTTAATTTTTTCCTTTTGCCTTCTCTGCTAGCACCCATAAAATGTACCTTTGACTGCAATTTGAACAAAATTTGAAGGGGTGGGTTAGTTCACACATTGGTGTTTTGGCATGGAAATGACCCACTAAAGTGTGTCGTAATCATGGGCCGTTCTAAGGTTTTTTTTATTTTTTTTTTATTTTAAAAACCTTGGTGGACCCACTACCGTGTGGCTAATGCATACAGTCATACATATGAATACATTGTAACATGTTATGCACAGGAATTTTTGTCTATTTTCATAAATATGTTGCAAAGTAATTTTTCTCCTGGGACAATAATATCAAAAGTGTAAAAGGTGTTTTAGAAAATCCAATTCATCCAAATCATACTCGTAGCTGAATAGGGAAGGAGTTTTGTGAGGCATGTCTGTTTTGTGTGTATGTGTGCATTTGTTGGTTTTGTTATGAAACTTCTTAGGTTTAGGAGATGATCACATTGGCCTTATTGGCCTCTCGTTCATCTCCTCAATTTCATTGTTTCTGCGTCCTTGTAAGATTTATGTGACGATATTGAAATAAAGGTTTGTTGATTGTTTGATTGCACTTTCGTCCATTATGTACATCAACGTTATATAACAACTTATTGGGTGGCTTTTTTTGACATATATCCCATATTTAAGCATCTACGTAACATCAAAATACTTTTCTTACTTTGCTCCTGGGGTTTAGAAGTACATAAAAACGCACAATATTAAGTCAAAAGAAAACATTACGAAAGATGCATTCTTCAATCTGTTACTTCGAAAATAATCAAAACGACAATGCATAGATTAGAAAAGAAAACAAAAATTAAAAGTCCGTGGGGGTCCATCTATACTAGGTAAGAATTCTCATTTGAAAAAAATGCTTTACACAAGACCTACTTTTTTTCAAGGTAATTATTGCACTAAATCTTTCTATAAATTACTTTTTGTTGTCTTTGATAATTTTATGTATAAAGTGAAATTTTAAACTTAGGCCTTAAAGTATTATTTTGACGGATTTGTTTTGTTGTCTACTTCTTATACACACTACATATAGACAACAGGTGCGTTAAATTCCTGAAAGGGACTGACAACAGGCTAATCATTTTACCTTGACGTGTGTAAGGTATTAATCCGCATCGGAGTTCGGTCGGGTAAAAAAGTGCACAATTAATTTGCAATAATTTCAACTACTTCATTTCATATACTAATAGCTTCCTTACCATTGTGCCTTTCAGCATTTAAATTAACATGATTCATATTTTAAGGTGAATTTCGAATGTTCATTTCCCTTAGGCCACAATCAGTTGAAAAGAACTTCCGATTTGCGCGTGAGCGGATGAATTTACAGTAAATAGAATTGCAGACGACAGTTCGAGCAATTCGGGTTTCAAGCAAGAACAATCTCTGACAAACCGGCTGATTTTAAGAACAAAATGAAACACTTTGCCGGGATTTAATCAATGTAAGTAATGCATCTGTCCTCGTGTTAAAATGGCAGTGTTGTGTAAATCTAGACAAAGTTTTTTAGTGAATGTAGGCCTACGCACCCCGGGCCTACGCCCGGCCTCCGCTAGGTCAAGGAGTCTGCTGATTAAGCATAGACGTACAACTTATTGAAGTTCATTACTTAACGTTATGCAAACTTTACAATCACATACTTTTAAACTAAGGTGGCTCTTTCTAAAACACTCATTGATTTTTTTTAAATTTAATTTAAAATTGATTTTAATAGATGTTGGTGGTTTTCCATTTGCTAATTTCCGTGGAAAACTAAAGTTTAGAAGCGAAAGAAATCATCGAATGGGGAGAAGGCTTAATCAACGGTGACGTTCTGGACGGGCACGATAGAGCACGAGTATATTAGTTCCAGGTAGTAGGTATTTAGCGAGTCAAGGTACGTGCTGACTTTATTTATCACAAATGTATTGCTAAGTGTAACACTATATCTGTATGTAATTAACCAGGGACTATTGGGTTTAGGTTGGGCTTAATTATAGTTAAAAGTAGCACTTAGGCTAAGTACTAGGTAGGCCTACCGAGTGTCCCCAAAATGTTTAAGATTTGATTTCAAACCAAATTAAAAAAGATTTGTAAATAACCATTTTACTTTATTATGTAATCAATAGGGTCTATAGTCCACCCTAGTACTCCAGGTGGTAACAGCTGCATAGCACACTTTCTTGGACAGCTGGTGTTGTTTACTTACCTTTGCAATCTGCAATTGTCTCTTCGGCGCCTTACATAATATGTTAAAATGGTTGGATGGCTAGCTTATTTTAGTGTTGAACAGTAAATTAAACTGGCCACAGTATTATTTTGAAGGGCATAAATAGAACAAGGAATATACAATATTCATATACTACCAGTTAAATAAAGTTGAGGACTACTTTCATACACATTCTCCATAGTTTAGTTTAGATTGTTTGATGATGAAATGAGAGA
The DNA here is from genome assembly GCA_023653785.1 of Ophioderma brevispina. Lineage (NCBI taxonomy): Eukaryota > Metazoa > Echinodermata > Ophiuroidea > Amphilepidida > Ophiodermatidae > Ophioderma > Ophioderma brevispina. Next base: position 9,232 of record JAMKCH010001119.1, on the reverse strand, counting down.
GCAAAACTCTTGCAATAAAAACTTAAAATTCCTTGCTTTTCATGCACACTTTTTCCCATTAGGCCTAATCATCATATTCTCAGCCTGAAGTCATGATCATCACAAGTCTTTCCTTAGGGGCGCCGGGCGATTTTTACCCAGGGGGTTCCCAGTTTTGGCTCTCGTTTACGACAGAAAATCCAGGACCCGGGCGCCGGATTTGAAAGCAAAATTGCGCCTGGTCCTTTGGTGTACTCAATTCCTGAATTCAAAGTTTATTGAATAATTTCGTTTGAACAGGCATCTGAATTGGTTATGAAAAACAATTACACCACAATTGTTATTTCAGTGCACATTACTGCCGTGATTAAAATGCGACATTAAAAACTTTTGATCAGAATGGTTCCAGAATTTGGAATGTTAGTAGCATTATTCACTATGTTGTCCTAGATAGATTTTGTTGAAAATTGAATAAAATATGGGCAATGGTGACAAATTTTGACTCCACAATGCTCAAAAATTTTAAATTGTTGAAAATAAATTATAATATATAATAACATTTATTATTATTTATAGAAAGAACTATACAGTTTCAATCTTAACAAACTGTCATATTAGAAAGATCATAAAAGTTACAAATTATCTTGTTGATTTTGCAGTAACATAATGTGTTTCGATTTTATATTAAATTATATGTGTTTCTATTTTTCTTTAAAAATATCCAACAAAATTAAAAGATTATTTGGATGATGGCTAATCTCAAATTAGTAATTATAGGCCTTGTTGTGTTAGAGTGGCTTGATATCTTATTGTCAAGTAGCAAGAACACAGCTGAAATGAAAGCCACTTTTGGAAATCTATTGTATTAAGTTACGCCATCCCAACAATTTCAATTGCATGTGCAGATAGACCTTCCTAATGGATTATGACTGACAGGATTTCATCTGCACATCCCTTTGAAAATGAATCATGAGTGGATGCTACTGTGGGAATTTGGTAATGAAAGATATCTATCAGGTGAAATTAACTTCACAAAAATGGAGATTCTTTTGAAAAAGCGCATTGCATGTGGGGCAAAGATTTTCATTTTCATTTTTCTTCATATGCTATTGAAGCTACATAACATTTAATCATTCAAAATTACTTATATCATTTTTTTGAAACCCCTTGATTCAAATATGCAATATTCTTCAATGTCTTTGAAGCAGTTGTGGTTTTGCGTGAAACACTTTTTGTAGTTTTTTCATGGCATTTTGCATCAATAATGTGGGTTAATTTCCAAGATCAGGTCAAACATATATTTCGTGATTTCTTGATACGTACCAGACGAACATGTAAAATTCAAATAAGCATTTACCTGAATAAGTATAACGGAAAAGGACCCAATCGAACGCATGGCCACTTAATAATTACATAAAAGTTGGTTCAATTAACCGCATTGTTGACATTTTCTATTATAAATTAGGAAACTTGGTGTATGAAATTATGAATTTTGGGTCCACCCAGTACATTATTTCCTCAATTTTTTAGCCATTAATAAAAAATGCCCCTCAGAAAATTATCACCAAGGAATGTCAGAAAATCATTGGCAAGATCAGCGTCAGAATTAGCACTAGACAAACCCTTTGAAGATGAATTCAAAAGACTTTTTATTTTTATGAACATGTCCTCAAATTCAGTTAAGACTGAAAGTAAGAATTAAGGCCATTGGTAGCAGACAGAGTGGGTCGATATCACCGCAACAAATGTAACGGACTGTTTTGTCAGTGACACGAATATGTTCAAAAGTGGATGCTTCAAAACCAATAGGGTTAGGGAAGGCAGTTAACTTAAGTTCTTTTTTTAATAAACACGAATACCATCATGTTCATCATTATTCCACGGGAATGATTATGAATCAATTACAAATCATATGAGAAAATCTTTTGATATTACCTTACTGAGATAATAAAGCGTGAAGATTCTTGAATAACCATGGTTGACCGTAATTTAAAAGGTTCGTCGTTCGTTCGTTCGATGTGTCCACAAGTCATTCGTATGGCTTGTGGTGGGCAGGATTTGTTTTCAAATGTTAGCTGATCCGGGGCCGCGTGTATCAATGATACGGACGCTCCAACATGGCGCCCGTTTTTTTTAAAGGTAAAGTCTGTAAAATTACGAACATTGTAACAATGTTCTAATAATAATTTTGGTGATAGTTTCCTCATGGCAATATTTCTTGGTAACATTTGAATTCGATTATTAGTGCCCTGGATAGGGATAAGCACGGAGAGCTTCTAAGCTGCCAACAAGTTTGCTTAAAGGTGAAGACCCAATTTAAGTAATCTCAATTAATTACGGAAATCGATTAAGGCAAGCTTGCATCCACATCAGCAACATGGGCTGCCACAAATCCAAATCATGTCGGCGTATTATGTATATACCAGTTGGCAAGTATGTTGTGGAATATATTGACGTGCAATCGAGGCTTGCTTGATGTTACAAACTGTTTTGGTATCTTGCCGTTTTGGTATTGAATCAAAGACATAATGGGCCATTCTCCGATAAGTGTTCAAGTTTGTCTCCAAAATGACCAATATCAACATTAGGAATTCCTGAAAATCATTACAATCGAAAAAAAAAAAAAATAAGCTTAAATATTTTCAGAACACGGAACAATTCATGGGTATCTTAAAAAATATCCGTTTTTAGTATATGCCTAAGCAGTTTTAGCACTTAAGTACGTATCTGGTAAGTCTCTGCCGGCCTTTTTCATAGTCGTGCTGTTCTTGATGAAAGTACATGCTTTCACCGCCTTATAGTCTCCAGGTATACCTTCACCTAAAGCAGGTGTGGTAATCGACTTTATGTATCACGCCAGTTTTGCAAGAGCGTATAGCAGTGGGAGGTAACGTATCTGGCGCGGTATGAACGTAACATGAGATTTCTTTCATTCTAGGGCTTGGAAATTGTTACTTGAAACCAGATTTTTATGGAAAATATGTATGATATAACATTGATATCTTCTCGATTTTTCACATATTTGAACATTGGTCTTCCGTTATTTTTAGCAAATTTTGTATCCATTCGAATTATGGTAACGATCTGGCTGCAATTTGGCGACATGCTCTCAAAAAACTCTTGCGACTTTAAATAATCCAATATCCATGTTTTGAAACTTAATAATTTCGGGCATAAATAGAAGGCTGATAAAAAAATCAATGTAATCTGTGATATGCGCTCTTGTGTAACGAGCAGGACAACATTTTAAAGACGGATTTGGGCTGGCGACATGGCGAAAGCAAGAATTATGCATCTTTAGCTGCTTATTGCTTGATATTTTCTCATCCGGTTTACACTTTATTCCTGTCATGTTTCAAAACATAACTCCTATAGTATAATTTATATTAATAAACATTCATTCTTAACGGCCCAAAAACAGCTTTAAACTGTGCATACTGTGAGCGACACTAAAAACGACTTTTTGAACACTTTATCGGATAACGGACGCAGATTACACAAGGGGGGTACAGTTTGCATGCCACACATGTCTTGCTCGTGAGATAAAGTGAGGAAAATGGTCAGCCCTGTTGAAAAAATACCAACCACTCATCTGACATTTTAGACACCTCTTGGCTCTGCCCTTGTACGGTCGTCCAATCCTGCTGCCACGAACTGCGTAGGGAGCTTCTAAGCATAACACGTAGTTCGAATGCAGCTTGTCTGGTATCAGGCAAGGAGTGTAGTTTAGGCAGAAAACCTTCAAACAGTACAGACACGCAAACATAGTTTTGATGTCCGTAGTCGTCATCAACAATTAGGGTTTGAAAGGAAGGTCCAGTTGCAAGCAAGCTGCATGAGTCTCCTTTGAGCTCATTCCTGTTGTTCTGTGACTGTGTCCGTTGCAAGACTGCGGCGTACCATTCTTGGCATTGAGGCGCACATTTTTAAAATCAAACGATCACAATTGCAGCCTATTCGATTTCCATGATAGACGCCTACCATTCCTTATGAGATTATATGATAATTTTAAGACTGGCAAAATTGGTTAAATTTCGCGCTGTGTTAAAAAACCCCAACAATTTAATGCAAAATTATTTTCGCGGGTGCGGAACGGATTATGTAAAAAAAATAAAGCATTTTTTTTTTTTTTTTAATAATTTGAATGAATTCGTTCATTTGGGTGATGCGGAAATAATACCGACTTGATGTATTTCCCTGTGCGGAACTGCACCGAAAAGCTGCATTTCTATAACGCGCGGAAATTAAAGCGAGAATTTTTAAGACCACACGTGGAACTCACACAAAGATTGGTCCAAAATAACTCCGAAATAACCTTGGCTGGTCTACCCTTTATAGGAGCAAAATATGAGTGATCATGGCAAAGTACGCCATTTATAGACGTAAAAAAGGTTATTCTTTAAAGTAAGGGCATCTTCAATTTCGATATAAACATTTTGAACTTGAATTCTATACATCGAGACATCGAGTCACATTGAATTGAGTTTAGATGTCGTCTCCATCAACTCCCGCAGCAACGGTTTAACCGTCTTCTTCTCCTATAGCTGTCCTTCAGCCAGCAAACCAACTCTGTTAAACCAATAAACATTTGATAGAGTTATCAGTGATTGCTAAATCAGAAAATCTAAAAAATATCAAAATCAAGATTTTTGTATGTCTGTTATAAGTATAAGTATCCTAACATCCCCGTAATGATAAGACCAATGCAACCGAAGACAAATCGAGTATTATTATTCATTACTTCGGTACGGACCACCCGTATTGTGGAGATTAAATTCTTTTGAACTATGCAGTTTTCTTTCTTTTCTGTTATTTTTTCATAACGGATTCTTGGCGTATTCTTTCACTTTTTAAGAGTTTTGCCAATTTTAAAATATTTTTTGACTCTTCTGGTAAATCGCTGATAGTGCCTTTTCGACTTTAAAATGGATGGGCCTATGACCATGATCAGGCAATGACCTTTGCTTTTACTTATTTGACATTTTATAATGCCAATAGAAAATTGGGTCTGTTCCTTTTAAATTCTTTATAATAAACTGCCCACATACACCGGGCTTTAACGTGCACGAGTTTAAGGAACCGTTCATTAATTACGCGGGAAGGATGGGAAAAAAAAAAAATCTGGACAAATATAGTATGGGGGTTTGTGTAATTTTTGATCTCACAATGACAAGGGTTATATTTTTTTTGATGAGCAGGTTGTATTATGTAAAATGGTTAATTCCAATACGACTGTATCGGTTTTACATAAACATAATCTGTTAAAGGGATCGCAGCGAGAGACTAAAAATATGGAAATTCCTTTTTTAGTTATCAATCACATATATAGTAAAATATCCATATACACTAATTTAAGTTGGAACAAAAAGACCAAATATTGAAAAATGAAGGATTTTGAGGAAATTTGTCTACCGTCTCCCGCAAATAGACCAACAACTGTTACAAATGTTGCTTAAAAACGTCGTGTCCAATAACAGTAAAAGGGATTCGCAACGTGCAAATAATAGTAAAAACCCGTTCTTTTTTAACTGTTGTGAGTCCCATCAGCTGACAGTTAAACGCCGTTATTTTAATGCCACATTTTAAACACAATAACATTTTCAGAAAATTGCACCCCAATTTTGTGGTGAAACTGTGCTTTTTACATATTTATAAAGATGCTTATGAAGTGAAGGCACCCAAGCGTGTTGTCTTTATGTAATAAAAGATGATTTAGTAATTTTCTGTCGTGCACACACGAAAAATTCAACCATGGCCTCTCTAAGGGGCTGATTAGGACAGCACACCCATTTCTGTTTTTCTCTGCTGTTTTCAATAAACCTTCGAAGCATTCTCGTATAACCAATAAAGTGCAAATGGGAATTTAGCGAACTATTTTATTACTCTCTTATTTCCTTAGACTTATTTTTAAGTATAACGAGACTGGAATTAGTGAAAAATAAACCTTTTTGGACTTAAAAAATTTAAATCCGTGAAAAGATTTACTTAAAATAAGTCTTTTGATTTTGAAAAATAACCTTTTTATATATGGTTAAAAAATGTTTGATAAAACATTGAAAGATTTATATTGATATTAAAGAATTGTTTTTAAATCCCAAAAGGTTTTGTCAATAATTCCAGTCACCTTAGACTTAAAAATAATTATAAGGAATAAGAGAGTATCCTAAAAAACATCGTGTCTCCTTAAGTGGAGTATTAGGAGACAAATTAATGAGGCAATGGAAAGTCATGCATTTACATCAAGCAATAGGGGGGGGGGGGTGTTTCACTTTGTTGTGTAATCATGGAAAATCCTCCCTATCCCTCCCTCGTAGTAATGAACCGTCACTAAACGTTAGTTTAACAATCAATTGTAAAACGGTTTAGAGGTCAACCCGGTGTTTTTGAAATTGTCGGTCTGCAACTCAGTTCCAATTTTATTGAATAGTTAAATTTGGTCAATCAGAGTGACATCGGGAATTCAAAGTATAATGCGCATTCCTAAAAAAAAAAAAATCGTGCTTGCTGGGTGGGTGGTGTTAAGTTCGCGTATCTTCTGGAGTTCTTTAGACCGAGGTCAAGTGTTACTTGACCACAAAACTCACAAATTTAGCTCCGTGGCTGAAATTTGGAAAATTTGCCAGTTCTTTAGCTCTTGTAAAGCTCAAATTAGTCCCCAATAATTTCCAAGTCGAGAAAGTAGGTTTAAAAATAACATTCTGAAGACCCACCTTCGCCAAAAATCAGTTCTCAAGCAACAGTTCGGTGCTTTGCGTCGTTTTCGGCGGGGGAAACAGGGTTCAGTTGGTAACTTTGGTATTCTTTTGTCGCGTAAACCGCCTCATCCCTATTCCATCTTTCCCGGTCTTGCACATACGTACATTGCGAATTCTTCACTCTATAGTTCTTGTGCGTTGCCAGTATTAAAGCTTATAATGGCAGCGGCCTATTAGACTGTTCCATTTCTCAAAAAGCCACTAGTCGAAGGCATTTTTGAGTAAAAGCATTGAAACAGTGTTTCTATACGGGAACTTTGATGCTTAGTCCAAATCTTCCTTTCCCCACATCTCCCTTAGTGGTTTCATTATTCCTTTTTTTCTCCGTTTGAATAAAGTCCAATGGCCGCCTTTTAACATTTTTTGTACGTAACTCAAATTTATTCTTTTAACTCACTTCATTTCTTATATTCTAGACCGGTAGTTTTTTTCAGGCTCAGAGACACAACTAGACCATCAGTTAGGTTATTATGCCATAATTGACAATTAATTTGCAAAATTAAAACGGCGGCCATTTTGAATTGTTATGCAAATTAACTGTCACCATGACCTATTCTATAAGATCATACACCATAGTTGGGAAGCAAAGTGTGTTACATGCTTGAAACTAAATATTACACGTTTTCACACTTAAATGAGAATATTCATCATTTTTTTTTGAGATAGCTATAACACTATATATTGTTGTAAAGCTAAAAATGTAAGGAAACAATATGCAACATGTATGTGCATATACAGGGTGCCACAATGTCATATAAGGTGGACAAGTAAAATTTTGATGTAAAAAGTACAAAATTTTGTGGCATCTCATTTGTTACCTTCAATTACATCAACTAGCTTCAACTCTTGTCTAGGTCAAAATGAATGCCACATAATAACAAACAAAATGAGATGTTAATTATCTTAATACATGGCATGGGTTACAAAGATATAAAACAAAAAAATGCAAAGGCCCGAATTCAAAAATCCCTAGACTTTAACACATGCCTCATTCGTAGGCACCTCATCCGTAGGCACCACCCTCTCTGGACCCCTACTGACTCAAAATTACGACAACCAAAAAGTAAAAATAGCACACAATTGAACTTCTACCATATCAAAGCTAGATAACTTCCCTTTAAAATGAAATATAATCGCTGAAATCTAACTTGGTTTCAATGATACTAAAAACATTTTAAAACATATTGTGAACAAGTAAACGCCCACCCCTCTTTTTGTAATCCACCCCAACCTCAGGCGCATGAACCATAAACTATTGAGCTAATTTAAATTCCTTGACCCTGAAAACTATGTATTGGGGGGATGACACAGATGAATACAAGCCTTAAATTGAGTTATGTACACAAATGTCAAAATGGCAGCCCATTTTGAATTTTTATGCAAATTAACTGTTAAGTTGACCTAATGCTATAACTAATGAATCTAATTGTATTCCTTAACCCTTAAAACATTTGTATAGACACAAGAATAAGTCATTACAAACCTTAAATCTTGAGTTATGTACATAACAACTTAAAATGGCGGCCATGTTTGATTTATGCAAATTAGGCACACTTCCTCTAAAAATTAGCACTGGGGACGTAAGATTTGGAATCAGCACATAATTTCCGTATAGAAACACTGTTTCATTGCTTTTACTCAAAATGCCTTCGTCTTGCTATAGGAAGCATTTTTTGAGGAAGGAACCAGTCTATATTTACAAGACACAATGATGAAAGTAAGCCTGGACCTCTGCACATGACTAAGCATGACGAATCGTGCTAGGTAACCATCCGAATTTTAGTCACAGGTTGTCACATCAAAAGGCGGCGAGGCTAAGAATGGGAAGACATTAATTGATGTACTTGCGCATTTATTTAGTTTATGTTTTGGAGCTTTTTGGACATTTTTTTTGGGTGGGGATTTGGTAACTCTCAATTTGATGCGCATCCTTTATGCGCACCTACAGGCAATTTGACCAATCACATTGCTTACACCGTGCTACCCCGCTAACTAATAGACCACGGGCTTCATTTAGCGGGTGAAGGGGTGAAGTCAAGGTGGACTTCTGCGGTTTCTCGGGCAATCTTTGATTGAATGAAATTGACTTCATTTTTTTTGCTGAATTTGCATTTATTTTTGTAGGGTAAGTTACAATGAGGAGGTGATCATCTCAAGGACCGTAATGCAAGAAAGCTTTCGCGCATCCGTGCTCCAAAACAACTCGTCCCTACTGCTCAATTTCAGCACCACTCAGTTGAGTGGGGGGACTGACTTGACACTCACAAACATGAATGATTGCATGATTGATGCACAAGTGAAAGTGCATTTTGTATGCTAAGTAGATTGTGGGGGAAGTATTGGATTTCTAATAATTGAAACTAACCTTTTCAATATCAGAACGACCTTTGCTGGGGATGAATTTAGTAATTCTGCCACCACATCTTTCAATATCAGTTATTCCTGTGAGGCTGCCAAATTCATTGTAGATCTATACCCCAAAATGAAAAAATTACCAT
>JAMKCH010001118.1:0-65554 GCA_023653785.1 Ophioderma brevispina | reverse complement strand
CTATTGAAACTTATAACATTTTATCAAATCATTCGCAGTTATCATGGTGCTGTTGCACATGGGACTTGCAATCATTTAGTTCAAGCTTGTTCTGGATATCTGGATCGCAGAGTTTTTTCATGATAATAGTTTTCTGTATTGTCGATGGGCTACCGGACGATGGCTCAACACCATTACTTGATTACAAATAATAGTAGTTCAAACCCATTTGGTAGCCCGATCGCAACATCATCGCCTCAGAAAAACAAATCAAGGACAAGGCATTTGCCAACCTATGCCAGGGTTTGCTCCACCATTACCCAAAAGTCACGAACCCAGGGCCAAATATTAAACTGTTAATTTTGAACTGTCAAAGTATTTTTGGGAAAAAGAGGCACTTGCTGAAGTTATCCAATCATCCGACCCCATATCGTCATCGGGACGGAGGTCCATGGTTGAAACTAAGATCGTGGGATAGCGAATGCTTCCGTAATTATAACACTTCTATATGGCCTATTGTCCATAGCGAGACGATATTAAATGTAGATTTTAGGAAAAACTCATATGTTGGCCCGCAATGAAATTTGTAAAATTATACAGGATGAAGTCAGTGGTGTAAATATCCAATTTAGGTGTCAACAGTGTGTCGCTAGTGATATTTTTTGTGTTTTGTTTGATTTAAGTTTTCCATAATAAATGATGATATTTCAACAGTGTGAATAAGTGGAAAAAACATGGGAAAATATGAGTCATGAGTTTACTGAGAAAATAAGAGTTACCATCATAAACTTAGAGGTGGGTGGTGTGTCATACATCATAAAGGGGATTTAACAATCTAAAAATTACAGGTGGGCTTGCACGATGGAAGGTACCAGAAGGCCAACAGACTGGAGAACCCACATCAAATTCAAGAAGAGAAGACAAAACACGAAGGTGGCGAGATGAAAATAGAGAGCATGAAAAAACCTAGTGAGATGCAATTTACTAAAGTTAGATTGGCTTAGAAAATTGGTGAAGAAGAGAAACAGGCAACCAGAACAGATACATTACGGGTGGGGCAAACAAGAGGCAAAATGTTTCTAATTTGGCCCATGATTCAGTAGTGTTCCGTTTGACCGAAAATAAACTAATTTAGGTAACAACCCCCCTAACATAGATCCTTTCATGTGATTGGAAGATATAGGCCACATATCATCAATAAATGGTATAACCATGGTTTTCATCACCATACCATGAATTTTTTTCCATGTGGCATGCATTTTCTCAAAGACATGGGGCACCTAAGACACACAATAATTGGAACCTTAGCATGAGAACAAACGTAAAATAGCCTCACCACAATCTTGTTTTTCTATCCATTTGAAGTACATGCTGTTAGTTGATTCCTTTCTTTGGACAGAAATGGAAAAGAAATTACAAACACAGTGGCATATGGGGGCAGCATGATATGAATGAACATTCACTCATGATATCAAAATGCACGAGGAAACAACGGAGATGTTGTTGTGTTAAACCTTTTCTGAGGTGTTCTAATGAACCATAAAAAAATAAAAGTAACAGGATCACAAAATGCATATTTTATGTTGCAGGGAAACAAACCTTAATTGCAAAGGACAACCAAATTATTATTAGATGACTGGATGAACAGACTTCATAATTTAGCCATATTTTGCTATACAATTTGGTCAAACAAATTTGTTAGACCATACTGTCACTGTATTTGTAATGTCACTGTATTTGTGAATCTTTCTAATTTTTCATCATGTACCTTTCTACACTTTTGAGATTCAGATCACTTTATTAAAATTTAATTGGCAATGGACTTAAGATCACATTCTTGGTTACATGTGCCAAAGCACATCTCTGGTTATGTCACTTAGAGGAGGGCTCAGATGTTGTTTATTTGTGATATTTCAAGTATTTTAGTGTGGAAATTAAATTAATGAACTTTGAGATGCCCGACCACTATAGGAACTGATGTTCCACCCTTGTTTACGACTGGAATGATTGAAGTACTACTACAACCCCCGAAACCATTGGGAAGCTACAATTTTGAGCAAAGATTAAAACACATCTATTTTGAAACAGTTATGGAAAAGTTGGATAATGTTCAACGATGATAAAATTTATATATACTCATGAGACAAAAATAATTCTCCAATTACTTATTATACTGCATACATAAGAAATGGTTAATGGCCTTCAATAACATAGACAACAATCACTTTAAGGAGGTTACCATTTTACTCATGATGGTATTCATCTTACCTCAGGATACAGTGGATGAAAAGCAAAACATCTGACACCACATTAGTGTGCCCGGAGAGCTTGTGAAGAAACGTGCCACCGTCTCAGGTCAAAGATGTAGGCCTAATAAAGGAAAGAGAGAAGAAGTGTTGATGTTGTGTGAACGGGAAGGGGTGTAAAGAACACAGGGTATAAAATGGGTCAGTTGTTGAAAAGCTGGCTCACTGGAAAGATCTAAAATATACTGACGGGAAGGAAAAAATGCTGATGAGAAAGAAATATGGTGAATCCCTGTTATAGCATTATGTACACAATAGGAATAAAAGAGGGGATTTGTTGTTTAAATACTGTGTCATAATGGATGGACAGTCCATATTTTGAGTAGTGCCCAATGTCCACAATAATAAGCCAGCATCCACTAGTCAATCTGACATATATGAAAGACAAAAAAAATCCTCTAATTCTTATGACATTTAGTTTTGAATTTTTATTCACTGAAAATATTTTTTGATTATAAATGAACCAACCCCATAATCTGTACTTCGTAACAGTATACACATGCGTAAACACTTGTGTGGCGACGGATTATTTAATATCATCTCATATTTCACAGCCGACACCCAATGAAATTATCTGTCGGTACACTAAAACCATCCACTACTCTGCATCACATCAATGCATAATCCGAACATACCTTGATTTATAGAAAAGATTGAAAACAAGACAGGCCAAAAAAGGATTGTACATAAATTTTTCACTTTCGGACATCGCAAATCTAATTAGTAGACAGACGTGGGGACGAAAATTCAACTTTTAGGCAAGCCTCAATTTATTTTTATGTTTGATTTGGTTCAATGGGTTTTTTTAAAAATTTTATCATGCAGAACAGACATTTCCAACTGCAGAAGGAATAGTTTCAAGTTTCAATTAAAGCTAAGTAAACTAATTAGTTCCTCAAATCTTTACTTGTTAGTTAGTTAAAGGCCGACGCAGAGATTTCCTTAGGAGGCGCCCTCAATTTCCAAAAAAATCGTGTTTTTGCATGTACATAATGCTTGTCCATATACGAAGCACTGTTGTACTCCTCATGCTAAGCTTAATCGAAGTTCCTTCATATGGTGCACATCCCAACTTTGTTATAAAATTCAACGGATCCGGAATGTTTTGTTATAGACAACACACACACCGGCTATGGGACTCTGATACTACAGCAGTCAATGTTGACTGGCATCGAAACGAAATCCGTTTCATCTCAAATTTCGGAATTGTGCATTTTAGGTTACTATCTTTAGTTCGAGTTGACTTTGTTGTCATTATTATATATTTTGACATCTCTGAGTCAGACTTTAATATATGTGCAGAATTGTATATATTTCATAATAATGCTTCACAGCCAATTTCTTCATGGTAGTTGACCACACAGCTACCATGGGAGTAGACATGATTACCTACCCACTAGAACGTACACTCGCCGGCCAGCTACCGTTTTGCTAATTTTGCTGATAGATGGAGAGTGTACACACAGCGGCTGTCTCCCTGTCGCAGAGTAGCTATCTGGTTACACGGCTCTCAGCGTACACAGTATTTCTCAAGGCCAATTTTGTTTTTTAGATATTTTTGGCATATATTTGCATTTTATTAGATGGCAGGAATATGGCGGTTTTTGATGATGCTAACGATTAGAATTCGTCAATGATTTTTCTACAAAATTATAAAAAAATGCTAAACAGAGCCCAGTGTATAGCGCCCTAATTTCGTCCACTATCAATTGTGTCGTCCGGTAAACCACGGAGTAGATACGGGTAGCTGCATGTCTTACTCTGGTACTGTCTACACAAATGCAGGGTAGTCATCGGGGTATGGTTACGGCATAGTAGGCCACATCATTGTATAGTAAAACTGGTACTTGGCAAGCCCTATCTCTGCAGCTACTGCCTCGCAAATGCAGTGTGTAGCTGTGCAGTCAGAGCTGCCCATGGTAGACACGGTTGTAGCTTGCCGTATAGGCTACCAGGCAAGTAAGAAAACGTCTGTGTACACTAAAACTTTTCCAAAATGCCATCAAAATACACATTTACAATAGTGACAACATTGTACCAATTTCATCAATGTGTTTTCCAATGAATCATATTAAGGAAAATCCTATATAAAACTGCAACTGTTTTGTTTGCTTCACTCTTCTTGTTTTAAAGCTTCTATTGTTTTCCTCTCTAAGCTTGGCTTAAAACAGATTCCAAAAGCAGTCGCAAAGATTCTGAAAGCTATTTTCACTACTCTCTGTTCTGAAAGGAGGGTTTAGGACCATTTCCATTGATTCTCCCATGCCCTTATCTCTAGCCAAGAGCAATACCGTTGATAAACCAGGTTTCAAGCAGCAGACCTGTATGAAGACATTCTACCCACTAAATTGTTAAAATAAACACATTCTTGGAAATATGTGATACATTACTTTTTAGAGTTTTGGTTGATCCTTATAAATCAACAAAATGTTATGGGGAGTGGGGAAGACACTTTATATCGCTGATAGGGTGGTTCCATATATCACATAAACCTGCAAGATATTATTTGCTATTTAAATGGTAAAGTAATAGCACTACAAATATTAATTTTACAGGCAGCAGTATCATAAAACGAACTAATAGAACGGGAAAAGCTGTGCTTGTTCCTTAACCACTTTTCCTTATCATTTCTGCTGGCTTCATACCCAGACACCTCCCTATTCACTGACACAGAAAGGTTGATTCATGTCGATCTTGCTTTACAAGCAAACACTGCAGAAACAGCAGATACTGCTTTGCCTGTAGTGGTTGGGACGTGCTTTTGGGTTCAATTTAAAATCATCGCTATGTTTTTAAAGGAGACATGTTCCCATTTTTTTTTAGCTTCAAGAAATTCAAATGTGACTGACAAGCTTGGAACACTTGGCAAGAAATGCGAGTCTTGTGTTGAAGCCCCTTCCCTTGTTGCCTGTCAAGCACCATTGCACCAATGTGCATGTAATACACAAGAATTCTGTTGATCATTTTTTACTGCAAGTATTGCCTAGATGCCAACAGGTGCAAAATTACCTGGCCTATGCAGCAATTAGGTTTTATTTCTTTGTTTCTTCTGTCAACACTTCTTTCATTGTAGATACTGCTGATTTTGAACAAAATCTGTTACAGGAACTAGTATGACCCCAATATACCATGATCAAGAACACTAGAGACAATTCACCTAATGACCACTGGGGTAACAAAATATGATTTTGCTGAAAAGATGACAACTCCTACATACATGGAGTGTCTTACAAGGTGGTCAGTTGTCATTTAAGGTGCTGACATCACTGCACAGAGGTAGGGAGATGAGTATACTTTTGGGTAAATCAGGGGTCCCGTGCACCTAGCCAGGACCCGGAACCCCTGGCATGCAGCATAGGGACGATCCAAACCGTAACGACTGGGAGTCCAAGAGGGTGCTTAGCAGGCGCGGATCCAGGGAGGGGGGCGGAGGGGGCGCGCGCCACCCGGTAATTCTGCAAATCCTTGCAAAATCAGCCCATTTTGAGCTATTTTGGACCAGTTACAGCCTTTCAGCCCCCCGGTAATTTTGACATTTTTAAATCCTGGATCCGCCATTGCTTAGGGCCCCCTGTGGGGTCAAAGGGCGGAAGCTCAGGTTCACCCCCTGAAAAATTTGCTTTTTTGACAATCTGAACCTTATTTCAATGCCTTCTCTGACTTGGTTATGATATTGCGATGGAAATACATTGGCTATTGTCAGTGTGTCTACAGTGTACCCACTGGGTGACCAGGGGATAATAAGGGGTTATTATTTGCTCTTTTTGCAGTGACAATGTAGAGAAGTGCCACTGTCATTAAAGAGACATGAGGGCATTTCCAGAAAGAAGTACCCCAATTTTTTTTAACTTGGTTTTTTGCATATTTGGAATGCTTACTAATGTCTTAGATCACACTGGAAATGAATAAGGCGAATACGCCATCTTTATGTAATAAGATGATTTTGTATTTTCTGTTGTACATGACAGAAAATCAAAGCACACTTTTTTATGATTATGATAGTTTGCGGTTTTCTTTTGTACTTGTTTGTCCAATACACCTTCAAAACATTCTTGGTGGGTGGTCTACAACCGATCAAGAGCAATTTATGAGAAATTCGTATTCTAAAAAAAATCTTCTGTCACTTCAATGCATATGCATTGGCTATAGTATGTGTCTACAGGGTGTGTTCCACTAAGCAGACAGTGGTTAGAAAGGGTCTATACCTGGTCTTATCCTTCGCCAAACTTTTAGGTACCAATTGCTCATGCATAGGATTAGTTTGATTTTCACTGTGGATTTTAATTTACAAACATTGACAATGGTTTTCATGTTTTTTTTTTTTTTTTTTTTTATTGCGATGGAAATACATTGGCTATTGTCAGTGTGTCTACAGTGTACCCACTGGGTGACCAGGGGATAATAAGGGGTTATTTTTTGCTCTTTTTGCAGTGACAAGCACACTTTTTTATGATTATGATAGTTTGCGGTTTTCTTTTGTACTTGTTTGTCCAATACACCTTCAAAACATTCTTGGTGGGTGGTCTACAACCGATCAAGAGCAATTTATGAGAAATTCGTATTCTAAAAAAAATCTTCTGTCACTTCAATGCATATGCATTGGCTATAGTATGTGTCTACAGGGTGTGTTCCACTAAGCAGACAGTGGTTAGAAAGGGTCTATACCTGGTCTTATCCTTCGCCAAACTTTTAGGTACCAATTGCTCATGCATAGGATTAGTTTGATTTTCACTGTGGATTTTAATTTACAAACATTGACAATGGTTTTCATGTACCTACAATAAGATGGAACTTGATTTAATACAAAATTTTGCATGCATGCACCTATTTCCTTTACTGATTACATACAATGCTTTTGTGTCTTTACTGACTGCATTCATCATATGTGTTTTGTTTGGAAAGGGTGGTGAAGTAAAAAAATCATTATTTTTTTAAAAAACAAGGGTCTAAATTTAATACCCCAATTTGCAGATAAAAGGGTGTTTTATTGCACCAAAACATATGAAAGGGGTGTTTTCAATTCCTACGCATGAGCTTGGGCACCCGGAGTTTGGTGAGAGAAGGAACCTTTAATGTTTTATAACGCTGCTATTTAAACCAAATATTCAGGTTGTAAGACCAGCAGAAATGGACATTTCGGGAGCAGGGAAGCACATTTCCCCCAAACAGGTCTGACAGGGAAATTCAACCCAAGCTAGTGGGAAACTGGTGAGGTATGAAAAGGAAAGCTCGATAGGGATGAAGGGAAAGAGAGGGAGAGAGTGACTGAATTTGAAAGATGGAGAGAGGGAAAGGTAATAAAGATGGCTGGAAGTTAAATTTGTGTAACTCCCTTCAGATTTTCAAGACACTGGTGGAAAAGTTTGGGTCAACAGCTAATGAAGCGAGCTGGGAAAAACTTGAAAGGCCGCATTTGCACTGGATAAGAACGACAGAAAATTATGAGCTTTCCCCCACAAGAATACTGACCCCTGATTCTGGCAATGGAACACCCCCACCTGTGTATATCAGTTGAGTTAAAGGAAGCTAACTGGATTGACATATATAATTGTATAGTAAATCAATGATACTACTCAGAATTGTACACTCTGAAATATTCAAGCATTAATGGTCAATTTTTCAGTGTTCATGTTTTCAGTTATTGTGAATATTTAAACGTGCATAAAACTTACATGTTGTTCCATCATAGAGTTCTTGCTATTGGTTATTTTCATTTGCTTTTTAGAAGTCTGCTTTTAAAATGTTACAATTATATACATAGCAGTAAAAGAGGAATTGGAGACAAAATATCAAAGTGGCCCAGGAAAGCATATACATTACAGTTAGCAGTAAAAATTGGCCTCATTCTTTGCCTTTTGGTCCATTATTCCAACCTCAAGTCTGTACTCTTCTAAGATAATCACATCACGGGTCATTAAATGGTCATGTTAGAGTCCTACAACAATATGCATACTGTAGACAATGTCAACATAGTTTGCCCTTCATGGATGTCATCAAATGATCACAAAGCTTAAGTCTATAAACAAGCCAAAATTTGCTATGGAAGTTGGCTAAGTTTGTGTTCTCTGAACACATCCACATATTGGAGAAATTATGTTTTACTTAGAGAATAAAGGAACTGTTTTTAACCTCTGCCATGTGTCTATTGTGTCATATCACATGGTGACAGCACTATTTTGGGTTGAACAACGAGGCACAGCCAAGTTGTTTTACACTAAAACAGTGCTTTGGCCCATGTGATATGACACAATAGACACATGGCCGAGGCAAAAAACAATATATATAAATATAAAATTTGTAAGTATAGTATAGGCCTTTTACATTGTTTTCACTGAAAATTGGCACGTGTGCAGAAATTTACTAATTTTTCAGGGGAGAAAAGGGGGGGGGGCAAGATTCCCCACAAGGGGGGAAGCTCCCCCCACAGGTTACACCACTGCTGCTTGCTAAGAAGACATATAGAGCGGACAAGATAGCTCAATCAGGTAAGCGCTCGACTCCAGTGTATGCTCATCCATGCGTATAGGCGTGCGTTCGAGCCCTGTGAGATTCAGCTGTCTTGTAATTTCCCTGGACAAGAAATTAACCGCTTGGTTGTCTCGATTTACCCATGCGATATTTGGGAAGCTGGTCCCGGCTGCGATGGTTATCTCGATGTATGTTTGCTGATAAGGGAAAGCGCTGATCCCGATCTGCTGCATCCCTTGAAATGATGCTAAATGGTTTATGGTATGGTTGGGCCACAGTGATCAGCGACCATTTGTGAAAGCGCTTAGAGGCCAATAGCATAAGGCGCTATATAAATCTCTGCTATTATTATTATTATATAATCCTAGTCTTATCACTCATTGCATTGCATCAGCATAAGCTAATAGGTATTTGTGTACTTTTTTTTTTTATAAAGGGCTGCCTCATGTAGCCTCTTTGTAGTTTATGAAGGATAAAAGGCATCACTTACAGACTCCAAAACAAAGCGCAGCTGGGTAATATCTTCTCGTTTCTTCATTTAAGCCTTTTGCACCAAGAGAAAGCCTGAGCGTGGCTTGCAAATAAATACCTGAAAATGCATTCAGATACTCTTTTGGTATCTCAAATATGGAACAATCCAAAAGATGAAGTTTGGTATTTTGAAGTTTATAATGTCCTTTACAACTTCAGGCAAGGAGTTTTGACATGGAGAATGCACATGAATTACTATGCTGAAAAATCTAGACATGTCTTAGGTGACAGTTCAAAAACGAAATCCTAAAATTAAATACGTGTCTGAAAGGGTTAAGTCATAGGTCACTGAAAATGGGGCTTTATTCTCTAAGCTTTGCTTTTTACAGATAAAGCATACCCATGTAGTTTCTCTAGACTTTTCTAATTTTTTCTTGATACAAGTGTATTTCAGTGATAAAAAACACCTTGCGTACATGAGAAAGTAGTTTTAAATCACCAACTCAAAATTAATGGTGAAATATAACTATGGTGATTGTAGAGGGCCTCCTCTCCTTATCCAGTAATGTCCTTTGCTACAGAGATGTGTATGGACTTCAGTTTGAACTACCACATTTCTTATAAACCCTTAATGTTTCTTGATGTTCAGATTTGTATGTTTAGATTTGTTTCATGACTAAAACTCCCTCAAATTGTTTTAGCTATTAATAATCTATACACCTTGTAATACTGCTTTCAATCAATAAACTTGGGTATCTCTGTTTTTTAATTAGCTTATTTCCGTCTAGTTTTGGACATTTTCTGCTGTTTTAAAGTGAAATTAGTGACCTATTTGAGGCATATCTTTTTTTAGACCAAAATTAGAAGTAAATTGTGTTTTGCCATATTTCTGGAGGAATTACCCCTGGTTTACCCGGAAGTAGTATCAATTTTGATATCAGATGAAAGGCCGTATTTTTCTCATTGTCGTCCTGAAATTTCAGCTTTCAAATCCATTTCTTTCTCAAGATACAGACAAAAAACTACCATTTTAATGGTTAACCATCAATATTAGCACAGTAGTGAATAAGGCATTGCACTATGCATTATCACATCTAGCATAAAAACTGCAAGTTTGTTTCCCATGGTACGTGCTGGTCAGTGCGTACAAGTGTCAGGCTGTCATATCAAGTAGGGAACACGATAGACAAAAATCGGAACAAGCACCTTTAACACTTACTGTGCTCAAGTGATCGAGATCTCGATCAATACATGTGGCAGGTATTATAAAATGCTGCCTTTGTGTGCATTAGAGGTGTTAAGAAAATAACTTGTGAAATGTCGTGCCAATTGTTAAGATTTTGCTTAAAATGGTGGATAAAAAGGCAATTTCACTTTCACCTCACTTTCTGAGTTATTACAAAACAGTCTTTTCTGTTGACTCTTGCAAAACATACTACTTAATATACACCTGCTATTACAGTTGGCTTAATCCAAAACAATCCAAAACAATCCAAACATTGACTGTTTGGGTAAAACAGGTAAGGATTGTCAAGAAATACAGTAATTTCCTCAAGTCGTTAAAGTATGAAAATGGGTTTGGTTGACGTTATACAGACATTCTTTAATGATGGCATTTCCAAAGCATTCATCTGCCAAAACACAACTACAAACCACGTCTTTCAAACATTAATGGGACTTCCAAGTAGAGGTGGCATTTCCCTTGATGTCATTAAATATTAGGCTTTTAATGGCACAGTACATGATTTCAACACAATGTTTTCACTGTTTCAGACCGTAATCCACAGAGCTTTATATCACTGATTTGTTTGATTCCAATTTATCAATTTAATATGAGCACAGACTGCTCACCAAATATCCTCTGGCAAATATAATTCAAACAAAACATGTCTTATAGCACACAATATTCAGCAAAATATTATTCGGCAGACTGGATACAAAGGTTCTTGTGATGCCCAAAATTAAAGTTTTTAAGGAAGTGAAAAGAGTGGACAGGGTTGAATATCAGAGAGAGCATATTTAATATGCCGATGCCTATTACTTTTTTTCATATAACAGATGGTTTAGTTAAGTGTCACACGCAAGTGCACATAATATATATATCATACCTACGCATGCATATCGAAATCTTGTTATCTTATGAGGGATTATTGGGAAATAACCTGAACTCTATTAATTTACCCTTTAAAGGTACATGGTAAGATTTCAATATGGGATTTTTTGGTGTTTGAATTAAAGCTGATCATCTAAAATGCTCATCTAGAATTTTACAGAGTATTTTTGTGGTACCCAAGCCCTTAGGACAGCTGCTTACTCAAAGGAGTGTGGCTAACCAAACAAAGGCTTTTCACCTTCCTTTCAAGAGAAATCAAAATAAATTGTGGATGTAACTTTCTATACAGAATATAGTTAAATACAAAAATTTCAAGCTTGACCAAATTGAAACTTTAACTTACTTAAAATGGAATGAATGGCCGAAAGAGTGCTTTAGGTAAAAGGAACAAAATCTCTACCCCTTCCTTCCCTCCCATTCCATCTCCCCCTTCATTCTTCCTCCTTTCTTTAATTTTCTTCCCCTCTCCCATCTGCTCATCTCCATTCTTTCTAATTATAGTTGTCTTTTCTCTTAAGATCTAACAATGCACATGGTCTCCTGAAGTTTTCTCAAGTTGGTAACTCTGTATTATGCCCAAAGATGTATTGAGAGTTCGTTCGTTCGTTCGTGTCCACAAGTCATTCGTAATGGCTTGTGGTGGTGTCAGGATTTGTTCAACTGTGTAAGCTGATCCGGGGCCGCGTGTATCTATGATACGGACGCTCCTAACATGGCCCGCGTTTTTTTAAGCTGGGCGGATTGGGAACTGTCAGGGGTTTACACCCTACTCTTATTCGACACTGACTGCGATGTACATGTACAGTTGTGACTCTCTGTACACGGGACCGACGGCTTAACGTCCCCTCCGAAGGACGGGATGCTTTCATGATTCATTTGCCCAATTCCAAGTGAACCATGGAGGAGAGCGGTATTCTGTATTTAAACAATAGCTCGTATACAGATTAAATCCAGAGAGTTATGGTACCATACATCATATACCAACATTGAATCATGGCAAGTCCTACAGCCTGAAATTCATACATGAATTGCAAATCAATATCCACAGGCATGTACAAAACATGTTTTCATGGGCCAGGTTTTGTACATGCCCAATATCCACAGAGCTTTCAAAAGCTGTCAGCATGTTAGAGAAAGTAGTGGAGCAAGCTTGCATTTACTAGTTCCATGGCAAGAGCATGAATTGCTGTTGTCAAGTGTAGTGATAAACCACTCTCCAGAGATCAATTAAAGTGTATATCAAATCATGTACAATTATACCCTGGGCATCAACATAGCAGCCCTTTCTTTAGGAAACAAGCCAAACATTGATGACATCATATTAACTAGCTTTTGGAAGGAAAAGAAGGTAAAGGGCTTTGAAATGTTGGTTAAATTTATATAAAAATTGTTCTGAAGAACAGTGTTAAGGGGAAAGGGTTGAACTTCCAACCCAAATTACTGATTAGTCATCTTATGGGTTGTTGTGAGTTTGAATATACAGATATATCTGTCTTTGTACAAATACTGCTAATTTACTTTTGATAACTATATATTTAGTTTTGAGTTGACAGTAACACCAATGCATTGATTCGCAAGTTCTTCAATTGCGAATCAATGCATTGATTCACAAGTGCTTCAATTGCGCTGCCTTTATTCACATGCATCTAATGCCTGGAACTCCAAGGTCAGCACATGCATTTCACGGCTGCAGAATCCAACAAATACAGGGATGGTACTGTCGCGTCGTCTCAAGACCAAAAAGCTACACTTCTTCATGTGTTCTTAAAATATTACAGGTTTGATCAAGTGAATGACCCCCTTTCCATATACTTGTCATATACATCACCTAACATGACTTTCATTTTTGCATCCAAAAATAGAATACCTATATTTTGTTCATAAGCACTGAAACTAAAACATCCATTTACTGAGGTTTTTAGTCTCATACTTTTTAAGTATGATATTACTAACAGAATTTGCTTAAAACTGTTAAAAATCACTTTACTGAAACTTGATAATAACTTCCTCATTTCTCATTAAATATAACACTAAGGTCTGACAGAGATCTGAATGTGTACTACAACAGAAATAGTGGTGCAGCTGCACACTGCCCTCTCTTGACAGACATGGATATTTAAGCAATTAGAATTTCCAGTCAACCACATACCTTCCATCGATAAGCACTTCTTTTGAACAGTTTTTCAACTTCTTTCAGGTAATAACTGTTTATGAAATTAATGAATTGTATCCTCCCCACCACTAATTATCCAGCATGGAAATGCTGACTTGTGACTGACTCCTACTTACACTACAAAATCATTTGTACTTATGTAACATATTACCTTGAATTAGTTTATTGGTAATCACATGTAATGTAAGTAATGTGAATCTCCTAAAAGTATCCTTAATATTTTTCTTACTTGTGAGTAGTGATTTCGTATGAGGGCCTGCTTGGAAAGCAGTGCTAGTTGCTGAAGTAGTTTAAATCCTCAATAAAGATTTCTCAAAAAACAAAAAGGTACCTTTCTGTTGAAAATAACCAATCCTTTGCTTGATTTGAAAACACAGGTAGCTCTTAAAAATAGCACAGAGCTAAACAAAAAGCTGCACAAATATTATGATGTCTGCATCAAATTTGTGTACATCATAGTTGGAATCATTCCCGAGGCTTTGTTTGACATCCCTAGAAAACGGGGGCTTTGGCTGGTTGGTTGCTCAATGCACCTTTAAAAATCTGTGCATTATTGTATCTTGTGTTATAAGATCCTACTCAAGCTACTTAGGAGGCTACAGATACATGATATTTTGTACTATTTGTTATTCTATCTGAGAGAGTAGTGTGAGTTGTAAGGATCTTTTTGCTCTTTTATGATAAATATCTACAAAATCAGAAAATGCATTGGCATTGATGTGAATGATAAATCCTTTCAAATCTCTGTTAGGTTATACCAAATTCAGACCAAATGCATCCCAGTAGGCGGAACAAATACCGAAACAATTTACATGTAATTTGAAATCTGATGTCAGCATATGAGCAGATTTTGATACTGAAATATGTTTGTCTTGCATTAGAAATCAAGAGTTGTTTTATAATCACAAATTCACAATATGTGATGCGATCTGGGAAAACCCGCCACATGGTGGGAAATTTATATTTCGAGTTTTTACTATCACTGCAGAGTTTGAAATATTAAGTTTCCATAACTGTTTACTTCTTTCTTCTTTGATACACAAATCAAAAGTTACGCCTTATACAATCTGACAAAAAATAAAGTACAATATAACAGATTTTAAGCTATTTTCTTTATTTTTTCAAACTGTCCTGTGCGACATGTGGCAGGTTTTCCCAGATCACATCACATATATGCCATTTTGAGATAAGACCACTAACACATTGTGCATAATGCTGGCTTTAAATTGACTCTACTTTCAATACCAAGTTAAACTTTTAGTTGCACATTAAATTGATACCTTATTTTCAATACCAAGTTAAAACTCTTGTTATTGTCAGAAGCAGCACATCTCTTCTCATTAGTTTTTTTTTTTTAATATTGGCTGCCTATTAAGCAACATATGTTGAGATAAGACCACCAACATGTTGTGCATAATGCTGGCTTTGATACCCTACTTTCAATAATCAAAGTTAAACTCTTGCAGGTATTGTCAGAAGTAACACACATCTTCTCATTATTTCCTTTATGATTGGCTGGTTATTTAGCCAGTATCTCAATTTAGAAAAACAAAAATTGATATATCCGCTTTTGCAAACAAACTCTTCAAATAGAGCTGTCTTATATGACAACTTTGTCAAAAACATGTGAGGTTTGGCAATGTCCCCAATTGATGACCAGCTCACCAATAATATTTTGCCTGTGCCGCTAACAGACTTGGCTCAGGTAAACTCCACAAAGGTCATGGTATCACTTCGTCTGAAAAGGACCAGCTTCTACTTCCCCTTGTCTGCAGGAACAGCATGAGCCATGTTGAAAAGTATCCCATTTGTTAAGTTTTCTTATGCAATTATTGATATTGGCAGTTCACATGTTTTCTTCTTCTTTGGAAACAAACGTAACCATTTCAAACAAAAATATCTGTATAGAAAGACCAATGTTCATTCCTGTGTCCTATTTATAACCAACCTATACTTGCATTTCAGCACAAAGATTCATCATCCTTTAAGGAAATACAGTCTATTTGAGGCAGAATCACAACAGAAAAAAGTTGTCAAAATAGTATTTCTCACCAAAGCCCCCTTTGATATATTACACCCATGCAGGCAAAAAGCTACTATCTAAATGAATACCGTACCTCATATTGTCCTACACATCCAAGTTGGATGAATTATAGTATATTATAGTATATTCAGTGCGCAATGTGTTTGATCATTTCTGGTAAAAATACTGCAAGTAAACTTGCATCATCCCCCTGGCAAGATGGCAGTCTGGAACATGACCTCAGATGACCTTTGACCTTGGTCCATGACTTTTGACATCATCCATACATAGTAAGGAAACCCTATTTGCACACTTTAAACCCAAGTCTGATGTAAATCGACTTAAAATTTTTGAAGGAGACATGAAAAAAGAAAACCTAACCAAACTGGAACACACACATACACATATGCATGCTACCACAGAATCTCCCTCTGCTTTACAAGCCAGTGGGATAAAATGGCACCTACTGTTGACTTTCTGCAATAACTTTTAAAGTAAGAATGGATGTAATTTTACTACTATGTTAATAATCAATCACACAACGTAGGGAAGGTAAGCTATTGGGGTTATTTCTGTATCCTGGTTCTAAGGTCATCTTAATTTAATAGTTCGTCTTAAAGATCCCCAAAGTTTGAAAACCAAATGCGGAAGGCGTTTTTGTTTATTTTTCTTTTTTTCCTTTTTTTTGTTAATTGTTCATGATTGATGTTTTGTTGCTCTCATTTCATTTTGTGCCACATGGAACATTTTTTAAATAATTAACACTCATACCATTGTGAATTCCGGGAGAATTTGTGAATTAGGCTATTTTTCAGCTGACGATGTCTGCGTGGATTTTTTTCGTGAGTTAAAAAAAAAAGAGGGGGAAAAATTGAATAAAGCGGGCGATTTTACTAATGCGCGCGGGAGCTTTAAGACGAACTATTAAATTAAGATGGCCTAACTAGTGTGCAGTGGAACATAAAAGAGAATGTGACTTTCTGTGTAACTACTGCATACAGTGCTACAGCCTTACTTACAGGTTGCACACCACCAAATAAATTGCCATTGGTTTATGTACAAAATGGCCCTAATTGAAACGTAAATTTCTCATTAACGAAGCGACTCAGTCGCTTAAATTATGCATTACCTTGGACTGCTAGACCTCTGCATCCCATTCAGCAAGAAGAATCCATTTGCAAGCATTGAGGTCACATTATTTATAGATCCAGAATCCACATGATAACATTTATTTTATAGTCGCTATCTGAATGTATACATACATACCATGTATTGTTATGTACTCTTTCCAGTCCTTGTACTTTTTATTGACCATGCAAACAATGAATACTTATAATAATGCAGACCAGGTCACGAGGACTTTAAGAACATATGTGACCCACTTTTGCAGGCCCGGAAGCGAGTCGTGGTTACAAACACTCCTTTTTGCAATAAAAATTGTTGTGAATGCCAGTTGATCACATGGGGAATCAGTGAGTGGGTTCGAGACCTTGATTGTTGTGCCGTGTTGTTCAGATTCACCCAACCAAGGTGGGTGGGCAGATGTGTACATAAAGCACAGGTTACTGTTAGCATTCCAGTCTTTTGCCTACAAATGCTTATAATAGTAAAGAATACCTTAAAAGTGTCATATGGTGGGATGCGGCATTTTTGTCGGACTTGAAATCCTTCACTTGGCTGGTGGGATTGGTCCGTGTAAAGGCAGCTGAGGTCATGCTTGCTTTTGTTGTTGAGGATAGGTGATGGGGATTTGGATATTTCCGACTGGCTCTGATTGAGCAGGGAGTGGGTCACTGCGGCTTGTTCCTGGGTTTGTGAAGGTGGGTCACATATGTATACCAATTATAATCATCATGTTTATTTTACCTGTCCACCAGAGAAATACCTATGTTGTTATGTATTTTTATGTCTTTGATCAATTGATTATTTAATAAAGGCAGTTTGCTTAAAAGAAAAAAAAAAAGAATCCATAAGTTGACCACAGATTTTTCGAGCTACCGAAGCATGAAGACAACGATGAGTTCTGATCCCCTCTGAAACTGTGGCTTATAGTCAAAATATTCCTATGGGGTGGGTGTAAAATTAGTACTGTAATTACTCAGTAGTAAGCCTCACAAACTTTTTTGTCTTGATATTGTGCTGATTTGTATCTTTAAAATAATTTCTAACACAAAATATGGCCCAGGAAGTTCCAATTTCTACTATTTTTCAATTTTAACTTAGACCTGTCACTTTTTTTACATTTTTCCAAAACACTTTTCGGCCAGAGGGTGCCAGACCAGATCTATTTAGTGGTGTGGAATCTACATGGCAAATTTCTTCATGGTAGTTACCACACAGCTACCACCGAGTAGACATGGATTACCTACCCACCAGACGTACACTCGCCGGCCAGGATTCTGTGTACTATTTTTGCCGCATAGACGGATAGTGTACACACAGTGGCTGTCTGCACTGTTGTGGAGTTTTGTTTTTTAGATATTTTTGGCATATATTTGCATTTTATTATTAATATGACAGGAATATGGGGGTTTTTGATGATGCCCCGATTGAATTTCGTAATGATTTTCCTAAAAAACGATTTAAAAACGCTAAATAGAGAACAAGTGTATAGCTTCCTCATTTCATGAAATTTTCATCCACTCTTAAAATGGCGTCGTGGTAACCGCGGAGTAGCTACGTGGTAGCTGCGTGTCTACTCCGGTACTGTATACACGACATCCACGTTCTCTTCACCTTAGTGGGCAACTACAGGGTAGCCCTTGGGGTAGGTACAGCAGAGTAGCCATATCACTGTATACCTAATAACTGTGTACGTTGCAAGTCCTGTCTTGCAGCTACTGCCTCGCAATTAGCCCAGTGTGTACTGTGCAGTAGCTGCCGCGGTAGACATGGTGTAGCTGCCGTATAGGCTACCACGTGAGTAAGAAAACGGCCGTGTAGCCTACAGTACAGTGATACATCAAGGCTAGCTGGATGATTGATTTGCAATTTTAGATGAAACTCAGGGTATGCTTAATTACAACTTTACTTTTATCTTACAAGAGGTTTATTTAGTCTATTCTTAGCCTTATCCGAGGCTTAGTGACTAATTGGACCATTAAGGACTAGAACACTGAGCTTGAATTAGCTTACATTTTCCTATTAAAACTTGGAAAATACTTATGAGGTAGATAGTAAAACAAATACAACATGGTTTATTTCTGAATAGTATTGAAAACTTCTGTCCTTAGGTGTTGGTGCCTCTACAGGTAGTGCAATCATCCAATACCATGAGAGAGTTTTCTCTATTTCCCCTCAAACCATGCTGAATTTGTATAATATCATATATAAGCATGCATTCACAAGCAAGCAAATAAGGGTAGTAAAGTACTTACAGATCTATCCTCTGCTCCTGTAGCAAAGTATTTAGCACAAGGGCTGAATGCTAGTCCACAAGAGTGAGCTCTGTTGAGATGTCCCTCAAATTTCCTGACACACCTGAGATATAAAGCAAACAATACCAACAATTGGGACTTGTGTTTAATCATTACAAAATATGTTGCAATTGTTTTAGACAAACTACTCACTATATTTAAAATATGTATAACACAAATATAGCTTAGAATCTACACTTGGTTATAAGTCTATTTAATAACTTAACTAAACATTTTTAACAAGGTCAAAATCAAATTTGCTGTAAGTCACTAAGCTAAAATGTGTACAAATTAGCCCAAATAACATTGTTGTCGACTACATTTGGAGACATTTTGTTCACAACACCAAACGGAAACATTTCATGGGTCTAAATTCACTGGGGTACTGAGCTTAACACACCTCTCAAAAATATGGGGCAATGTCAGCAAATTAAAAATGCACATTTATGATGTTCCTTTTTGCTTACCGTAATTTTCGGAATATAAGCCGCGCGGCGTATAAGCCGCAGGGCCTAAAAATCGCCGTATTAAGATTCAGACCTTAACGTATAAGCCGCAACGCCAGAATAAGCCGCACCAGCGGAGGGCCCCACTCTTAGGATCGTGTTTTATAAAGTTGTTGTTGACATAGAGAAAACCAACGTATTACATGTTTATAAGCATATTTACAGTTTATTATATATGCTCGCACATGCGACTATTTATATATTTATAAAATAGTTTTATAAATATATTTCAATGACATGAAAATCCATGGAAGCAAGTCAACAAATACGGCCGAAATATTCCCATTTTCAACTCTTTTCGTTACGTATTTTTTTTTAGGTTATGTTTTACATGCAGGGCTAATTTTTGTACAGGCATCGATCGTGTCATAATAAATATGCAGAAGAAGAGACCTAATATTGGTTTTTTCGGAGCCCTTTGACTAGTCACTATCCTCCATGGAAGATACGCCTGCGGAAAGCGTTTTCTACTACCAAGAGACAGGACGGAGCCTGGTGGATTCGTACCACGGAACTAGCACGTCCAAAGGACTTACGATCTGGATACGGAACCCACTCGGACAATTCCATTATCAGCATAATCATATACTAAGTTTACTTCACTAATTTCGCCAAAATAGTTTTATATTAACTTCATTGTTGTTTACTTTTTTATCTTACATCATTTATGTTTTTAGATAAACATTTATCCTTTATAAAAGAGACTACATTTTGGTTTGTCGGCACGCTTTGACTAGTAAATAGTAGCGATTCCTCCATGGAAGCTAGGCCTGCGGAAAGCGTTTACTACCAAGGAAGATGGGGCCTGTTGGATTCGTACACAGAACTAAACACGTTCAAAGGGACTACATACTGGATACGGGATTCACTCCGACCATACCAATATTAGAATCATCATATCTAAGCCCCAACTTACCTTTTACATAAAACCTTCCCAAATCTGTTTTGTATTAACTTTATTGTTGTTACTTTTTTTATCTCTACA
Organism: Ophioderma brevispina; assembly: GCA_023653785.1. Classification (NCBI taxonomy): domain Eukaryota; kingdom Metazoa; phylum Echinodermata; class Ophiuroidea; order Amphilepidida; family Ophiodermatidae; genus Ophioderma; species Ophioderma brevispina. Next base: position 45,114 of record JAMKCH010001118.1, on the reverse strand, counting down.
GACATTCTGTTTGTTATCTAACATTTATCCTTTATTTAAAAGAGCCCACGAATCAATAACCGAGTACCTAACTCGGCAGGTGAAGAGGGACAAGAGGACGAATTACCAGACAGTGCCGATTCAGCCCTTGAGGAGGAGTGGAGGCCCTATTTACAGTGACAGCGAAGATGAAACTTTGACGGCTTCGCTGAGGATGACTTCTAGAGCTGCCATAGCAGTAGCTAGCTTTATAGCTGCATAAATCCCAACAGTCCTTTTCAGGACTACATTCTGGTTCTAAAGAGCAATGAGTGTGTCACATAAACAAAACGCAAGATCACTCCCAGTCCCTCACCCATGACAAAGTACAATGTCAATTTGTTCCAAACCCCCAATAAGAAACTGTTCTTTCTCTTTCCTATTTCTCATATTTCACTTTTCCTGTGTGCATGGTTTTCTTTATTTAGGTATTATTATTAAATGATGGTATTTCAAATTGCAAATTCAATATTAAGTACCGATTTTTTTTAAATTATGAATAAAAAGCATCTAAACTATAATTTAAAAACAAAAATCAGTCTTTATTTAAAAAAGTTTTCATTTTCTATTTTGTATTCGTTTAGCTTCTAGCAACATATTAAAATGATTATTTTACAATCGCAAACAAAAAAAAATAAAAACACCATAAAATCTAATAAAAAATATCAGTCTTTTTATAAGAGCGTTTCAGTTTCTATTTTGAATCGTTTTTAGCTGATTTGAAAAAAAAAATGAAACAAATGAAAGAAAATTCTGTAACAACGGTTTTGGTGCCGTGAGTTCCCTTACTATACTGTTCAAGTACAGAGACAAAGAGTGAAAAAACTGTAAAAAATTTGCTCTTTGTTCAAAATTAAAGCAGGGTGTGCCTTAGTATAATATTAAGAGAAAAAACAAAGACATGTCACTAAAGACGATACAGTAGTCGCAAAATTAAAAATAGTTTCGTCCCTTCTTTGCCCTTTGGTCTCCCATCCAAGAACGGGCCGGGCCCGACGTTGCTTACCCTAAGTGTTATGACAGCGATCTAGGCGTGCGTGCCATGAGGTCACTTGACCTTATTGCGTTAAAACTAATACTTGATTCTTGTACTCAGAGTGTGGTTTTGAAAAAAAAAGAAGATACAAAGACTACGTAATATTTCATTTATAAACTATCAACAAGTAATATTCTTATACACTAACACAAACTTAAAACAGGGCTGGAATGTTTTTTAAAAAAAAGCGCAGACAGAAACCTTTGCGGAAGTTTTTTAGCTGTTTACAATACACGGGGAAATTTTCATTGATGGCCCAAGAACAAAGGGTCTGGTTTTCGATCTTGGCTGGTCCCCGCTGGGCAAGTTGGAGTAGTAATACCACGGATTGTCTGTTGGGCGATCGAGATGCGTTCCCGTGGTCGATGTTGCCGAGTAAGTAATTACCGGGTATTGTCTGTGGGCGGAGGGCGATCGAAATAGTTGTTTATGTCTAGTCATTGTTATACGACGATGCCGCTCAATGCGGCTTTTAATGTTATATACTTAGAGTCTCAACTGAAAATTAAGTCACTTAAATATTGATCAATTATAAGTGGGCAATAATCACACAAAGGAGTTACACACACGCAAGTGAAAGTAGGCCACTTCAGATGGTCGGTGAGGTTTTAATTTTTCTAGGTGACTTTAAGTCACTCACTGTGGGTTTAATTTAAAAATGCAACATCAACGTATAAGCCGACTTAGGTTTATAAGCCGCGGCATCCTTGAAGCCTTTGATGAAAACAACGTTAAGCCGCGGCTTATATTCCGAAAATTACGGTATTGCATGTTATTTGCGTCAGCAATGGTAGGGTCGTTTACACACTAGTTCAAGACAACCAAACAAAAAACCATAAGTCACATGAGTGGTGTGTGTGGTGTCAGTGGCATGACGAGGCAGTTGATCCAGAGGAGGCAAAATTTCGTCCAAAGTCGTCCACCAGAGGGCAAATTTCATTAGTTGTTGTCACGCTGTCATCAAATGTGGACAATTTGTCAATATAGTGATTGACTGAGAGAGATTTTTAATCTGCAGTGGTGTGGTTGCCAAGTTCAAAATATGTGTATTTAACACCATTCAGGGGGTTAGCGTTCTAAAAATTGCTTCATTGACTTACATTGAGTTCTTATTAGGTTATCCTATTTGGCCATGGTAAGGTCTATGGCCTGATCCATTTTCATAGCATCATAATTAGGGTTGTGTTAAAACAAATAGCTATGCATATTTTGCATCTTAGGGGTACCAGGAAGCAATGTGCACCTTTGGAGTCACTTGCACATTTGAGATTATATAGGGAGGGTGGTGGAATGGAGTCATCTCTCAAGATGCTATATTTTGCGATGCGTCAAACCTTTGTAGGTAGTTTGAAAGTTATTCAGAGTAGTCCTTTGTGAGCTATACATGGGCTTAAATCAATCAGGATGATTGAAGCTAAACCTTTGTGGAAAACTTACTACAACACACCGTCTGTGAGACATCACCAGATGACTAGTCAAGTCTGGAGTGATGACGCCTCTGCATCTGCAAAAGTCATATGTGGTGCAATATGAAGTGAGTAACTCATTATTCCTTTTTAATTCAAGCCTTTAGAATGCAAATATTTCCTGGATTTAGACCACTGAAGCGATTTTTATACTGGTTACATGTAGATGCCTCATTGTAAACACTCATGGTATAATTATATTTGGAAATTTTAGCTAATGATAGAGGGTTGGTGTAATTCATAACAGTAACAATTCGATACAAAGAAACTCCTATTATAATTAACTGGTTAACTTTCTGAAGAATTTTATCCTAACCAAGTTGGGTTGAAGAGATTATACTTGTTAAACTAGTTACTTTGTGGAAAAATTTACTGTTAAGTTGGAGATCTGTTCAGGAAATTTAAAGTTCCTTAACATATTGATTTAATTGGATGGTTGTAAATGTTTAAATTAGAAATTTGCGTTATTGTGAAAATCTTTACAGTTCTCGACCTTATAATCATGGTCATGCACCACCTGTAAAATCCGGTTTTCACCGTATTGTGTGATAAACCAAACTGGGTCCAAACTTACCAAACAACAAACAGACTACCTTATGAAGATTGGTATGCTTGAACTTGAAAACACCTGAAGTTGAAATGGCTGTTGGGATCAACCAAGTCTTATGTAAAACCTTGTACATGTGCGATCACCAAAGTGACTGTCAGTAGTATCAGAACATGAGTCTGATATACTGTCTAAAACTGTAATGAACAACATTTTTGGAACTGTAAAACTTGTTGTTGTACTAGTTATTGCGAGTCATATGTAATTTGAAATCAGTGATGAATGTGTAAGTCAAAATAAACAGGAGAACGTCATTGATTGATGAAATGGAAAACGCCAAACTGTGCTTAGAAGTCATGAAACTATGAAATTCAGTTACCTAGGTTAGTAGCACGCTCAAACATAGATTTAGAAAGATATGGACCGTTTCAGGTTGATTTAAAGAGTCACTGGTGGAGGGTTGAGGTATATCTTTTGGAGTAGTCTTGAATTGAAATTTGGAAAAACATGGTGCCTAACAAATTACCACAAATTAATTCAGGGATTTAAAAAACTTACTTTTGAGCTTTAAATACATTTTATACTTTTTTTATTTTTTTTATTTTTTTTATTTTTTTTATTAGATTGAAATTTATATTATCATCATTACTATCCCTTAGCTGTTTAAATTCATAAGACTTTAATTCACTCAAAGAATCACAATTTGTAATTTGTATCATTTCAAATCAGATCTTGGGGAATACATTTTGTAATTCAATTAAAGTAAAGTTATATCTTGCTGGTCTAGTTTTTGAGTCATTTCTGTGTCTAGTATTCGCTGTTTCATCAACGTGTTCTTATGAAACAACATTGTCATTAATCTGCATCCTTTGGGTGTGACAATTGTCCTGGCTGTTTGATTTGCTCCAATTAAGTGTGAACTTGACGAATGCACGCCGTTAGATGCCGGAAATATCGAACAAATTTACTTTAATTTGGCCCAAATTAGGTGAAAAGGAATTGAATTGGTCAAACTTCCCCAAGAAGAGGGATTAAAAAATGCATTTATTTTGGTCCCCATATCGTGCAGCTGCCCCCCTGCCCTGTTGTATGACCCTGGGTGTGGGTTTGTGGTGTGTGCGGTTAAAAGATGTGGTGGAATTATTTTGGTTGTAAAATAAGATCCAGGCATTTTAGGCTTTTATTGTTGTGCACCTATTTCTATTTGGATGAAGCGGGGATATGTGAACGCCAAAAAACCAGGCAAGATAACAGAACTAAATTTGCCCACAATGGGGGAAAGCAAACTTGCCTCACCATAGTTGGAATATTGATGCAAACCAATGGCAAGTCTGATCCCCCTTCTATCTATAATAAAAAACAAAACAAAAACCCTATACACAGAATGATCACAAAGAAACAATATGTGCATGCTGGTTTGGTATACACTGGCATGTAATCGTCAAAGTAATCCAGGATCATTCTCAATAAAATTTGTTTTATGCATACACATATTACAAGAACAAGCGGCCCGACAATCCGATGGTCTCCTCATGGTCGTTCTGTATTCGCCAAACCCCTCATGCGTAACCCTACATGGATACTAACTCATGCGTATGTCCTACATAATAGACCCGTTTGATACCAGTTACACAGTGTTTGGACAAATTGGTCCTCAGGCATGACATAGTATGCCACATAATTTTTGACTGAGTTACGTGAACAGATCCTGGACATGTCAGGTGAGGAGAGAGTGATACTACAAAAATGATCAAAACCGAGGTTTACAGCAATGGATCATGCTAATCAGCATCTCTTTCTCTAAGGAAACTATTTTTTTTTTGCCCAAGCGAATAAGGAGTAAACCATGCAGACACAATGCAAGTCACAAACAATCTCAGATTTTGCCGTGGTGCCAATAATACGCGGTCTTCAATCTTATCAATAATAATTGCAGGCTTAGGAAGGCCTTACTTAGGCGCATGTAAATTTGCAGCCCACTATCCAGGATATTGCAAGTTAGATTTTATAGAAAGGGTCCAATTTTCTTTCACATCAACTTAAAATCAACAATCACTGTAGCCCACAAAACACATCAAACTCTTATTTTCTGTTTCCGTGTTGTGGACAAAATATTGGTGCACAAAAAACATGTACCAATTACCGGACCATTGATGCACCAATAAATTCTCATATCCCTGTGCATAAAGGAAATCATAAGTGAAGGCAAAAAATAACAAATGAGTATAACAAACAGTGTATGTCAATTTATGGAATGTATTTATAGTGCAAATATCAGAAATATGTAGATTGACAGTGTTAAGCCCTGTAATAGGCGGCAGGACACAGACATTACCCTACCCAGACACATGGTAGCATCCAAGGTGTGCTACAGTCACATGTAACTTCAAATGCCTAGTTCCAGAAGTAAATGTATGTAACAGCATTCAAACATTTATTAACATCCGTAACCGGAAAGATGTACTTGTACTCTATAGTACACCAATTTGACTGCCTAAGAAGAAAACAAAGCGGCATATCCACAAGGACCAAATTGGAGTTCCATTCACGGAATTTTACCCATAAGTGAAACGGTACACCCAACATTGTCTAAGTGAATATTTTTACACCATACCATTGTTAACAAAACTGGTTCAGATTGTGTGAGGTTTATAATAGCACCCATTCTACAAATTGGTTCGAAAGAAATCATATTCATGACTGAAATGTGCACAAATAGGATACACAACCAAAAATTTTGAGCTGAACTCTGGCCAAGTAAAAGTTGAAAATACAATGCACAAAAGTTATAAAAGTATAAGGCAAAACTAAGGTATTTTTCAAATACCTTATTGTAGAATTGTACATTTGTCGATTGAGGTTTTGACATCAAATGCAAATAATGGAGGACTGCATTCAATGCAGAGTGACTCATGTTTTATGCCAAAAGCTAAAAGGTACAATCTAACTTCTTATAGTCTGATTTTTATTCCTGTCAGTATAACGCATATTGCCTATGTACAAACTCCATTGGAGGGGAATGTGTTGAGATCAAAAACTAAAAAAAAGAAGTGTTAAACAGCTGGAATGAAATGCTCAACTTGTTCAACAGAATAAGATGGAGTACCCATTTTACATTAACTTTTTGTATTGAATAAGTAAAGGCTTCATACAGATTCAATTGAATAGATTTCGTAAAGTCTGAGACCGGCCTATCGATTCCTTTGTTTGGGTGTCAATCAAAGAACGGAGGATGATGAAGTGTCATGAACACAGCGCGGGTGGTGAAGAGGAGGAGGATTAGGCCACGTAAAATTGTAGTTTGTTAGAGTGACCAAAACCTAAAATACTTAAATGATGACAAAGGCTGTCATTGTTATATATTATTTCTGGAACAAGACGAAAAAATGTATAGTATCCGATTTTCTAATTATTCCTTAGTAACGAAAAGAACTTTGTTGAGTAATAATAATGTTTATTCCTATCATTGTCTTATGATGAATGCTTCAGAGTTGTTCAATTTTGGTGTTGGAATTTATTCAGGGCATTTGCCTTGTGTTATTTTCTTCGTGAGAAAGGGACATTTTTTAATTATGGCCTTATCTTATCCGGTATCGTGACATCGAATTCTATTGTACTGATGGGTAAAGCATACAACCTTTCAGAACAAATGGAATCGTCGACACGCCCCAAAAAAACTTACTGAACTGACAGGAATAAAAACTCCTACTATAGTTCCCCAAACACTTTTTAATTGAACCTAACAACTTCTTTATCAATGATTCAAATTCAAATGTATAAAAAAAGAAACTTTATGCTGAAAATTTGTGAGCATGACAATGTTGGTTTGTTAGAGCCAAAAATGTGTGCATTCAAGGATATGTGCAAATAACAAAATACACATTCATTATGATCATCAATTCTAAACAAAAGACAATGGTAGCACCCTTATATCACTTCCCCTATTAGTGAGTGACTTCTGATACCCAAGAACAGAAATGGCATAACTTCACTTTTCCGTAAAGACGGCCCAAATGCAACGAGGAACATCGCGTCATTTACCGGTAAGACGGCCCCCAGAGCAATGAAGGGCCAATGAGAGATCATGTGCGCGACCAATAATAGTTGTTGACGGCAGAAAAGATGCAACGAGAAACCTTTCGAACGGTACCACGTTTTCGTTGCCTTCTATGCATATCGGCCGCGTTAGGGTTAAGGCTAAACACTGAGCTTCAATTGTTATTTTTGAAAAACTTCTGTCCTTAGGTGTTGGTGCCTCTACAGGTAGTGCAAGTCATCCAATACCATAAGAGGGTTTTCTTATTTCCCCTCAACCATGCTGAATTTGTATAATATCTATTTAAGCCCGCATTCACAAGCAAGAAAAGAGAGGTAGTAAAGTACTTACAGATCTATCCTCTGCTCCTGTAGCAAAGTATTTAGCACAAGGGCTGAATTGGTGTCACAAGCAGTGAGCTCTGTGGAAGATGTCCATCAAATTTCCTGAACACCTGAGATATCACATACCAACAATTGGTGACTTGTGTGTAATCATTACACAAAATATGTTGAATTGTTTTAGACAAAACTACTCACTGTGATTAAAAGATGTATAACACAAATATAGCTTAGAATCTACACTTGGATAGAAGAGTCTATTTTAAACTAACATTTTAACAAGGTCAAAATCAAATGGCTGTGTGTAAGGTCACTAAGTGCTAAAATGTGTTACAAATTAGCCCAAATAACATTTTGGTCGACTACATTGGAGACTTTTTGTTACAACACCAAACGGAAAATTTCCTGGGTCCTAAAATTCAGGGGTAATGAGCTTAAAACACCTCTCAAAAATAATATGGGCAATGTCAGAAAATTAAAAATGCACAATTTCTGATGTTCCTTTTTGCTTACCTGTATTTAGCATGTTATTTGGTCAGCAATGGGTAGGTGTGTTACACACTAGTCAAAGACAACAAACCATAGTACATGAGGTGTGTTGTGTGTCAGTGGCATACCGAGGCAGTTGATCCAGAGGAGGCAAAATTTTGTCCAAAGTCGTCAACCAGCGGGGCAAAATTCAGAGTTGTCCCGGTGAGTTGCTCCAATTAAGTGTGAACTTGACGAAAATTGCCGCGCGTCGCATGGAAAATCGACAAATTTACTTTAATTTGGCCCAAATTTAGGCTGAAATGGTCAAATTTCCCCAAGAAGAGGGATGAAAAATGGCATAATTTTGCGGACATATAGTCCCGCTTTTTCGCGCCAGTGAGGGGGCAGCTTGCCCCCCTGCCCCTGTTGGTATGCCCCTGGTGTGGTGTGTGGTGTGTGCGGTAAAAGTGGAATTATTTTGGTTTTAAAAGATCCCAGCATTTTAGGCTTTTTTATTGTTGTGCGCATTATCTATTTGTGAATGAAGCGGGGATATGTGAACACCAAAACCAGGCAAGATAACAGAACGAATTTGCCCAATGGGGAAGCAACTGCCTCTACCCTAGTTTGGAATAGATGCAACAATGGCAATCTGATCCCCCTCTTATCTCATAATAACCTATACCAGATGATCACAAAGAAAAATGTGCATCCTTGGTTTGGTATTACACTGAGCATGTAATCGTCAAAGATAAGCCAGGACTCCATTTCTAAGTAATTTGTTTTATGGCATACACATTATATACAGCACAGTAATCATGATGGTATTCCTCGCTGGAGTCTGTTCACAAAGCTCATGCGTATACCCTAAGGGATACTAACTCAGAGTATGTCCTACATAATAGACGTTATACAAGTTACACAGTGCTTTGGTTGTTTGACAAATTGTCTCAGGCATGACATAGTATGCACATACATTTTTGACTGAGTTCCGTGAACAGATCCCTGGACATGTTCAGGTGCGACTACAAAAATAGAGCAAAACAGAGGTTACAGCAATGAGATCATGTAATACAGCATCTCTTTCTCTAAGGAACTATTTTTTTTTTTTGCCCAAGGAATAAGGAAGTCAACCATGCATAACCATCGCAAGTCACAAACATCTCAGATTTTGCCGCGTGGCGCCAATTAACACCGGTCTTCAATCTTATCAATAATAATTGGAGCTTAGGAAGGCCGCCTCTAGGCGCATGTACATTTGCAGCCCACTATCCAGGATATTGCAAGTTAGATTTATAGAAAAGGTCCGTTTTCTTTCAAATCAACTTAAAATCAAAACAAATACTGTGCCAGCCAAACAACACATATCAAACTCTTATTTATGTTTTCCGTGTGGCAAATCATTGGGCACAAAAACATTGTTACCCAAAACAGGACATTGTGATGCACCATATAAATTCTCAATAATCCATTTAGGCATAAAGGAAATCAGTAAGGTGGAAGGCAAAAAAATTACAAAATAAGTATCACCAACAGTTTAAATGTCCAATTTATGGAATGTTTTATCAGTGCAAATACTAAGAATATGTAAGATCTGACAGTGTTAGCTGTATGTAATAGGCGCAGACACAGACTTCCCTACCCAGACACATCTGATAGCATCAAGAGTGCTACACAGTCCACATGTACCATTCAGAATTGCCTATTTCCAGAAGTAATGTAGTAAACCCAGTTTCAAAACCCATATGTAAAAGTCCCGTTAACCAGGATAGATGTGTGTACTTACTTAGTACACAATTTTGACTGCCTAAGAAGAAAAAAAGAGGCATATTCACAAGGACAAATTAGAGTTTCATTTCACGAATTTACAATAAGTGATAAAAGGTTACCCCCCCACCCAACATTTGTCTAAGTGATATATTTTTTACACATTACCATTGTAAAAACTGGTTTCAGATGTGTGAGGTAGATTAATAGTCACCATTTCTATCTAAAAATTGGTGTGCAATGATGAAAAAAATCATGTTCAGTGGACTGTGAAAAATGCGCCAACAAAAATAGGCTACAAAAACTCAAAAATTTTGAGCTGAACTTGTCCCAGTTTAAAAGTTGAACATCAATGCCAAAAAGTAAAGCAAAAATAAGGTATTTTTAAAATTACCTTATTGTAGAAGTGAACATTTGTTCAAGATTGATGGCTTTTTGACACAAATGCAAATAGGAAGGCTGCAATATCAATGCAGAATGTGACTCATGTTTTATGCCAAAAGCTTAAAAGGAGAACAATCTAACGATTTAGTCTGATTTTTTATTCCTGTCAGTAGCCGCATATTGTCTATGGTTAAAACTCAACTTTGGAGGGGATCACTAATTGTGTTGAGATCAAATCAAAAACTAAAAAGACGTGTTAAAAAACCGCGAAATGCTCAACTTGTTCCAACAGAATAAGATGCTTAACCCATTTTACATTAACTTTTTTGTATTGATAAGGTAAGGCTTTCATACCAGATTCAATGATAGATGTGTTAAAGTCTGTAGACACGCTATCGATCTTTGTTTGGTTTCTCTTGGCAATCAAAGAACGGATGAAGAGTGTCATGAACATCGAGGGCTGGGTGAGCGTGAAGAGGGAGGATTGGCCACGTAAATATTGAGTTGGGTTATGAGTGGACCAAAACTCTAAAAATTACTTCTTCTTAAATGATTGGACAAAAGCTTTTGTAAAATATATTTCGGGGAAAACACAAGAGAAATAAATGTAAACGTATCAGATTTTTCTAATATGCCTTAGTAAACGTAAAAGGACAACGAACTTTGGGGGAGTAATAATACTTTATATTCCTCATCATTTTTCTTATGATGGAATGCTTCAGATGTGTCATTTTGGGTGTTTGGAATTTATTCAGTTGCATTTGCCTTGTAGTATTTTCTTCGTGGAGAGTAAAGAAAAGGACCATTTTTTAATTAATGGCCTTAATCTATTCCGGTATCGTGACATTCGAATTTCTTATTGTACTGATTGGGGTGTAAAGCATTACAACCTGTCATGAACATGGAATCAGCTTGAGGACATGCCCCAAAAACTTTTAATGAACAGGACAGGAATATATAAAAAATCCCTACTTATAGTTCCCAAACTTTTTAAATGAAAACTAAAAATTCTTTATCAATTATCAAATTCAAAATGTAATAAAAAAGAAAACTTTTATGCTGAAAATTTTGTGAGCATGCAATGTTGAGTTTTGTAGAGCAAAATGTGTGCATTTCAAGGATATGTGAAATAAAATACACATTCATTCTGTCATCAATTCTAAACAAAAGACAATGGTACACCCTTTATATCAATTCCCTATAGTGAGTGACTTCTGATACCCAAAGAACAGAAATGGCATAACTTCACTTTTCCTTCCCAACTTATTGGGAATTTCTCATTAAAACACCCACCTGTTTGTTCTAAGATCCCAAAGCTTTATTCCATCAGTAACAGCAGATGTCAGGAATAGATCATAGGCTGAGGCAGGGTGGCTCACATAAGTGGAACCCTGTCAAAATTAACAATCAATTCAATTAATTAGGAGACTACAGAGTCATCCAAGTAGACAGGATGACTTCATTTTAATCTTTCCCTTGAGTGACCCTTGGGTGACCACTGATAACAAAAAAACAAATACAAAAAGCAGTCATCAAAATCTAAATAGCTTTAATAGTTTGCTTATGTTGGGAACTGATCTATAGTATACTAGGTCCACATTTTTGTAATGGACTTGTAATGCAGCATCTCTGAATCTTAATTGAAATTCTTATTCAGCTAACCCTAACACTCTTCCTGTTTCTGGGAGAAATGAAAAGAATAAGGAAAGAAGCAAAAGAAGGGTCGGAGGTTCATTGGGGACTATTCCAGTGGTCCCTCGCACGCCAGTCCCCAAACCAGCTATGGTGTGCCACATGTAAGAGGCTGGCCTTTCAAGGTATTTCAAGCCAGTATGTATGCTCATTTGATGATGCAATTGCATCATGTGGGACTTAAGCCTTTTTTCTTCTCAAAGCTGTAGTATTTTGACATGGTGGGGCTATACTATAGTCAGGGACAGAATAAGGCAACCAATTGCGCGTCTGATGTAATTTGAATGGTGCAGGACAAATGTTGGCCATGAAGAATAATCTGTGAACATTTAAAGTTTATTAAAACAAAGAGTTATGTGCATTAATGTGTCTGTGCATCGAAAACCAGGCTCAAATATGGCACATTTTGACTTTTTAAATCATATTTTGTTCGAACTTGCCCCACCCATACTACACATTCAAATAAATCACAGTCCGCGACGCACTGATTGACAAACTTTGACATACGTGCAATTGGCAGGCTAATTCTGTCCCTGACTATAGCTAGGTTGAATCACACCATTTGATTAGCTTTCACTTGTGTGATATGAAGCATTTTAATAGTAAGGCACTGCTTACCTGACATCATATGTTAATGTATGAGTGCATTTTACTACGTGAATATGTATCTGTAAACATTGCATACACCTGTTGCATTCAGCAATTTGTTTTTCTGGGTGATGGTAATATTATCTTGTTGCATAAAAGCCACACAATAATTGGAAATATAGATCAATGATCCAACCTGCTTCAGAATTAAAATAAGAGTATTTTGTGTAGCTATGGTCCCATATCACATGGGAATCCATTACTTCTGCATGGAACTTAAGGTTCCACTTAAAATATTGGTATCACCCGTGTGATACAAGGCCATAAACACATGGGTCTTATACTACTTAAAACAAGTCTGAGCTCATACTCATGACAAACTTCTCATACTCAAACTGATATTTTGTTGTATTCATACTCATTCAACTTACACTTGCACTTACAGTAGAAGTCTGCCACACAGCCATCATATAGGCCAAACTATACTACCTACACAATGTTGTGACAAGTTAAAATCATTCTGATCAAAAATTTTACTTTGTTCATCGTCTAATAGGCAAAAAATATTCATTTTCTTATCTGTGCATGAATGTATTTTCCTTTTACATGTGCACCTCTGCCACAAGCATACAACATTTGTACATTACACACTATGTATGCTGCTGTATTATTGCTTGCAGTTGCACCCACACTATTCTTAATCAATTCCCAATGTTAAGAGTGTTATCAATTTGGTGATGAACAAAGTACAGAATATTTTTTTCCTACGTCCCTATTTTATCAACAAATTCTACTTACTTCATTTTGGCATATAGCATGTACTGGTCGGCTGTGTGCATCTGGTATGAGTCTCACACTCTTTCCCACATTCATATCAAATGTTTCCAGTGACTTGTCTGACCCAGCACACTGGACAATATCTGGATAGTTATTGGTATTAAGGTAGATTGAATTGGTAAAAAAGAAACACTGAGCAAAATTTAATGTTCAATTTTCACAGCAATGTTTTTGTGAGGCCTTGTACATCAAATACAATAGAGCACAGCCAATTTATGCACTGTCTCTCTCTCTCCGCTCATCTGTTTTGCACTTTCCAGTCACTACCCAATTACATGATGTAGTGCAACGTTAGTATCCATTGGTTACTGGTTCAAACCTTGGCTCGTGCACCCTGTGTTCCGACTTATGATACTGCCATTAGATTTTTGTGTTGTTGATCAATGGCTCGACCAAAATTAAGCGTGAGCCAGTTGACCTGGCTACGATATATTCTCGTGCTCTACATCAGCGATAAGGACAGAGTTTTTCAACAAGTTCCAACTGAAACAAACCAGAGCACCAATGATGCAGTATCTCACTTATTGCACAATACATGGTTGCTAGAGAAATGGTCTCACTCAGCTCTAGGTGTTTTGATACCTCATTTGTAAATATCCTAGGTGCCTTAGAACATCAGTGTCATGCCTAAATTTAGTACATACAATAGTCTATTTATGTGAGATTATTTTTACTAATGATCCAATGACCTATAGATGACCTCTAACTTTTCCTATGAATGATTTGGACCAACTGTGGCAAATACCTTAGATGACCTCTAACTTTTCCTATGAATGATTTGGACCAACTGTGGCAAATACCCTTCTTTTTTTTAAGTAAAATCAGCAGGGAATGTGAACAATGGTCCCACTGAAAATTGTAATGTTGTAATGTTGGTAAGCATGTACCAATGATCCAATCCTTAAGGGTCATTCTGGGTAACTTTGGTTGATCCCCAAACTTTTGTGTCTCTGGTAAATACCTAACTTTTTCTGTAGACAAAAAAACCTCTTTGAAATGTTTACATGGTGACCTCAATGATTCCAAGATGACCTTTGACCTCCTATTCCTGAACAACCCACTCCTCAAGGATCATTGTTAGCAACTTAATATAACCCACTTTTTGTGGAAGCGACATTGTGTTTTTACACAAAGACTTTAAATGACCCTAGTTGACCTTTGACCTCAAATTTCTGATACCTATGGTTCTCCCACCCACTCATCATCCCCACCAAGTTGCATGAAAATCCCTTAAATACTCTGTGAGATGAAGCAAGTACAAAGTGTGGACGGAATAGACGAAGATACAGCTGTGGCTGTACAAGCCAAACATAAACAAACAAGAATAGCTATTGACACAGATCAAAAGCTCTTTGTTCTGGGTGGGTTTTCATTACATCACAATTCAAAGCAAATGCTTAGTTTGAAAGGCTGGCATAATATATGTATATCGCCTTGAAATGCCTTATCTATCCTGAATTTAAAAACAATGATATCATTTCCATTCCCTTACATTTACTGTTATTCTCAGCAAATTCACAAACTCTTATACTGGACCATTGTGATGGGGCAGGATATTCACTTCATATTCAAGGTGGGTTACGCAAATCCTCAAAAGAACAACTTGAAATCCTCACGTATTTTAAATATTGCATCTTAAAATATATTGTGTCGTTTCAATCACCAGCAACAAAAGTGTAAAGATAAGGAATGGAAGCCGTTGACTGCTGAGAAGGCTGTAATTCTGAGCCTTTTCCAACTCGAAGTTTTTCACTACATTTATACTTAGACTTGTCAAATATGAAATATAAAAATTGGAATGCAGATATAATCAGTTACCATTTTTCTTGTCAGTCAACAGTGGGCACAATAGATAACTGGCAAAAAACTTCAGAGTAAAAGATGCTTTAAATAAAATAAAGATTGGAATTTGATAACATACACCAGTCACTCAGTGATGTGTTCATTTTTTAATATATGAGTTAAACTACAAAAAAGGGTAATGGTGCACCACACTGCTCCTTCATGCAAATTACATTGCATACTCTAAGGGCCAGATGTGTACATGCATGTGCATTGACAGAAAATGGTTAAAACAACACCAAAGCCAAGACCAGCTACCAATGACCAATTTCTTGCATGTTCAGGAATTTACTAGCTAGCTCAATTACAGATCCTTTTTTCTGCTACCTACATCCTTCCTCTACCATCTTTGCGTCTGCATCTTCCGTTCTCCTCATGTGCCCCCATACACCCCCCTGCCTTTGCTCCCTCCCCCCTATCCCCCCAGTCCGTTTTTTTCACCTTACCTCTAACCCTTTTCTTCTCACCCCCACGTTTCCCCAGTTTCATTTCTATATTCTCCTATCCCACCCTTACCTTCTTTTTTTCCTCTTTCTTCTTCCTTTCAGAAGGTTGAACCCACATTTCCGGAATGTGCCATGACAAAACATTTAGAGTTTGATGCTTCACTGACTGTGTAACTTGCTATCACCAACAATCGTTTATGGCAATAACACTGGGAAAAAAGTTGTATCAAATAATTTAACTAAGGATTAGCATAAATTAATTGGTGATGTTAGTCCCGTGTTTAGGGTTACAATTACATGGATTTTGAATTGCAGTCAGAAAAATGGAATTTGGTGATTCGATTGGTGATATGGAAGTGTACGGCCTCAAGTCATGCCTGGTAAATTTGAAATAACTCTTGCGTTTACACTCGCAAAAGTCGCAAACAATTACGATTATTTGAATTCACCTCTAATGAAGATGATAAAGTCATCATTGAAATTCGACTTTTGAATTGCGTCCTAATTAGGAATGTACAGGTTACACTTGTCACGGAAATGAATTGATTACACACCAATGAATTTGCTGGTGACTTGTGCCCAGTATAAACGCACTATTTGTTACCCCCAAACTGGATGCGAAATTAAATATAATGGCAAGGAGACATGAAATTTGTGGCCTGACTGTTACTAGATTATACCCTGCACGCTAGAGGACTGTATGTCTGCCAGGTTTTTCATATTAAACACGGTTCTGTGGCAAGTTGCTGACAGCTCATAACACTTAAAATTCAAGAGGGTTTATTTAACAGGTTTACCTTATACTTCACCAAATTGAATATTGGTTGGGGTATTGGAAAGAAATGGAGCGGAACATTGTTCACTTCCCTCCATCACTCGGAAAACACGCAAAGGGTAAAATACACCGAGGTTTTGTGAATGATTTCCGATCTTATTTTCCAATCCAAACACACAACATGCACAAGAGGAAGCCAGGAGTATTGCGTGCATGCTTTCCTCAACAAGACAAAGCCTATATTGTGGGTATAATATAGGACTATGGTAAAAAGTAAATGGCCTGGAAGTAATGGCCTTCCTGTATAAATCAAAATCTGAGACTTCCTTTAAAAGGATGACATTACTAGAGAAATAGAATGATATCTGCCAAAATGGGACTCAAACATTCAACATCATTCAAGAAGTTCCTTTCCTCTCCCTCTCTTCCATTTTTGGCTATGCCCGTTTTTTTCCGTTCCATTTTTCTTAAGGTGCATACAAGAGATTTTACATCTCAGGTGTCCCTAAAAAAATCGAAAAGTTACTGATTTTTGCCTGATGTAAAGCTTCCAATCAAAAATTATCCCCATCTGAAAGGATTAAGCTGAAAAATTGTTTCTTAGTACAATAAATTATGAAGTTTCTAATTTACTATAGATGGAGTAAATACAAAAATTCAGCCTATGTTTTATATGGAAATATAAAGCAAACAAAAACCACCGTTTTTTATCTCTTTAGGAATTCTGTTGCCAAATACAAGGTAAGATCTATTGAGTGTCTAATCTTTTGAAAATTACTATTATGACAAAATATTTGGTGCCTCAAAATCTCTCGTTGCACTTTAATATCAAAGAGCTTCTCATATTGTTAACAGTATGTAAGCACTTTTTTCTTTTAATTGAATCACTGTAGACCCATATGATCCCATCTAACTCACCAACTATCTGCTGGGACAGGTGCATGGCATGGCACCTAACAGTGAAAGCATTTGATAGACACGCCCATGAGATGAAACTTAGCTAGGAAACAAGCAAGTTGCCGGACATATACCACCCCCTCTAAAAATCTAGGTGCGCTGAAGGTCACATCAGAGGGCCACAGTGAAAAAATAACCAATCTAACAAAAGTGGAAACATTAGTTTTGGTTAGGGTGGACTGAGGTTATTAATAATGTAAAAAGTAATAACAGATTTGGGTTACATTGACAAAAACAGAATGGATTGAAAAGTAAAAATTACCAGTTTTAGGTCACTAACAAGATCGAAGAAGGCCCAATTAGGCAAAGGGCCATATTTGGGACGACAACACTGTCTCAACACTGAAGTCGTCTGCTACACCTAGTTTATCTAGTGGGTGTGATCCATTAAACACCATTACCTTGGCCTCTTTCTAAAACTAAAAGAATTTTATGAAAAGACTAGTTCTTATCTCAAAGTAAACAAAGTATCTATGTTCAGTCATATTATTGCACTTTTTCGTAAAGAGCAAGAAACAATCACAAAGTGTGTGTCGTGACAGGCGACTGCATAACCACTAAATAATATCTTAATTAAAGTGCATTTCATCAAGGTACCTTTTTACGTCATTGATGATGGATCTAGGTGATACTTATACATGTCAATGAACAGCACATATTCACAGAAAAATCTATACACATAGTAAAACCTTGTGATTGATCTCCTTGTAAAATGAAGATGTGCTCTGTAGAAGAAAAAACAAGATGAAACTACACTTAGGACTCAGAATGGTGTGCTAGCCAGACCAGGTAAGTAGGAATCTTTTCACACCACAGGTCATGATCAAACCACTAACCCACAATTACTGCTTGGTTTCTGGTTGGGAATGAACTGCGTTGCTCACTCACACAATTATCAAGAAAGAAAAACAGGTCTCAGTTGTAAGTATTATAAACATGAATTTGCCAAGTTTCATGCAAGATTTCAGTCAAAGATGTTCACATCAATAAGACAACCCATTCAATCTGTCGCTAAAACATATTCAGAAGTTATTGTTTTAAAATGACTTCTGCCGTATTTCCCCAAAATGATTATAATGACCTCTGCATATGACATACCTTGGGACTACACAGTCAAATTCTAAAATTGTATCCCCTAATCATGGACACTTTAGTGGTACTGGACTGGAAAATTTTGAGCATCTCTGCTCCACTTTCATTACAAACAATTTTTGAAACTCAACTGAGCTCATTTACTTGATCCAAAACTCATGTGCGAATTCGATATTTTGACAATGAACTTAAATGAGTAACCACACCATGCACAAAACAGTTTTGATTTATTCTTTTGCCCAAAATTTAAAACCTTCTACACTAGCAGCATCCAGAGGGTGTATTGAGTCAAGCCCATAATGCTAGTGTTTTGGGAATTTTACACCTCAATAGGGTCATGTGATCTAACACAAACCCATATATTAACACATTAAAAACCTGATTTTTCGGCTCATCATTTTAGCCCCAGGGGTGGTGTTTAGTACTTAAGGGATTTTTAGCATGATCATGAAGTCTTTTGGAACACTTTTTATCCCAAGGTATGAACGTTAGTACGTACAGATATAGGTACATTGCATCATGGGATGGTTCAAATTACCCTATGAGCAACCACTGACAGTTCGAAGATGGAACTTTAACTAGCAAATTTGAACAGCAATATATCTTGTTTATGAACCAACTACAAATGTCTATTAGCAGATAGTAGAACAATACAAGCTTATATTAGATTTTCGACACACAAACAGGAATGAAGGCAACATCCTGATAGTGATTTTGAAAATTCTATTATTAATAAAGGGTAAAGCAGGACAGGGCACAAGAAAAAACACAGTGTTCACTGAAAGTATGTGTCATCTGCCACCAATGTTTGTGATGGTTCAAAGGTCAAAGGGGTCATTGGAGGTCAATTGTGTAAACCCCAATGAGTCTTGGGCCAGGGGCTTTTCTGACTGAGTATGCAGCAATGGTTAAAAGATACACATACACACAACATTAACCAACCATACTCCCAAAGTATTCCCTATGTACCTTTGTGCTGTTGCAGAAATGACACAAAATTGGGGAAATGTATGAATAAGGCACAAGTTGTGTACAATTCTACGGGAGAGTCAAAAAACCATTGACTGATTGTGTCCACCATTTTGAATTTTAAATAACGTATATCAAACATATGTGGTATCATCGGACAGCCTATTCATTATTTTTAATTGTCAAAAATAATTCAATCTGATAAGTATAGGCTGAACTACAGTCGTGTGAATCAAGTAGTGGGACAAGTCTTGTAATCCTACACGGGATTCCTTTGAATGCACGGTGTCCAACTAAGCAAAAAGCATTCCCCCAAATGATGAGAAGGGATGTCATGTTTATGTCAAATAAAGTGGTATCTTAAAGGTATAAAAGCCAGTAATGGTGCTAAGTTTATTTGAAACACTGTTTTCAAGAATGCTGGGAATATTTTGGTCTACAAATATGACAATATTAAAACATCAAAAGGTTATTTGTCACCGATGTCCTTCGTTCAAGTTAATTTATTTTTCAAATGATTTTTATGAGTGATGAGGAGATAGAAGAAACCTTAAGAAGGCATCGATGGTAAGTTGTGACTGAAGTTTGTGGGGTTAAATAGCATCACATTTATTCTGAAGTCAATGAGAGCCAATTTCTGCTGGCATGTAGCACATCCCCTTGCCTGGTAAAAAAGATACCCATACCATAGCTTTTATGAGTTTCTTGATGCTCTGGTTAATTACCACAAGGAAAGGACGCCACCACCAAGAAAGAAAAAACAAACAACCCATTGAATGCAAAGAATGCAGCAACAAAATGAAATTCGACAGGCGCTTATGCTTGTAGCAAAACGCAGTATGACACCAGCATAATAACCTCAAATTACATCAATACGCAGTGTGATAACCTGTCTAAATTGCAAAATGAACCCGGGCAAGAACCATTAAAATGGCATAGATCCCGACACTGTTGTAAGAATATTGTTTCAAAAAATGCTTTTGTTTATGTTTCAATCAGAGGTATTGTTTTGGTTCTTTGGAATTGTCCCTCCCTTGGAGCTGGACCACATATGGACAATCCCCGGGACCAACACAAATACCTCTACTGAAAACAATAACCAAAAAAAACGCAGTTAAACCTTGACAAAGATCCCACTGGAGGGGAGCAAATATGCAATGAGGCTTCATATGCACAAATAGGATGAGACACATTGAATGGGTATTACTTGCATCCACCAATACCCACACGCTAAATTCATAGCAAATTGGACGATGATGCCAAATTTATTGGTAGAGGTTATGAGTTGCAAAATTATTGGCCAAATGTCCACAAAGCTTGCACAGTTGAGACCAATTTTGAAACTCATATAGCGAGACCAATTACATTTTGGGCATAAATCAAGCCATTTATGATTATCAATGTTTCGGATCCGATATTTCAACATTGGACTCATCAAAACATGGACAAATCTCAAATTTTGACCATTGGATTATGGCAGAAGTTTACCTTTTAGTAATGTGCCAATCACAAGAAATACGAAATGAGCTATTAATATGCACAAATGGTGATAACACAGTGCATGGGTATTGCTTGATCACCATTTCCCATATACAAAGTTTCAAATTCGGCTATTGGAATCTGGTAGAAGTTCACTTTTATGGTTTGAAAATCAGTGGGAATGTTAAGAGACACTTTGGCACACAATATTTTGGGGAATAAGAGCAGAAAAACTGGTAAATAGAGGAGTTGCACAGGTTTTCAAGGGATATGGCAGAAAGGCTGAAATAAAGTATAATCTTTGACCTTAGGCCGACAGGTCGTCTGTCACCGAGCAATAGCAGTAACTACAAAGTCCTTCGGGAAGTGTCATCTAGACCGGGACAGGGCTTTGACGGT
Organism: Ophioderma brevispina; assembly: GCA_023653785.1. NCBI lineage: Eukaryota > Metazoa > Echinodermata > Ophiuroidea > Amphilepidida > Ophiodermatidae > Ophioderma > Ophioderma brevispina. The sequence goes on along the minus strand of JAMKCH010001118.1, from coordinate 23,972 downwards.
TATGTGTGGAGACAGATGCTGATGCCGCTCACAGATTTTGCTGTGACAAAATCCCCGGGGGGTGCAGCTTTCCACAAGTACTTAACCTCTATTAACAAACCCAAGTTTAAAAAATAGTCATTAAAGCAATAATAGCACATTTTTAAGAGCGCCCCCCCCCACAATTTTTCATAAAATTTGAGGATTTCTACACGGTTGGCATTGGGAACGGCTAGTACTTATAACTGTGAAAGGTTAAGCTCAAAAATGTCTGTGTGTCGCAAACGAAGGAGTATTGTAATTAGAATATTTAATATCGGAGGTCTCCGATAATATTTCAACGGTTGCCGGAAATGGCCTTCCAATATGAAATAGCCAGGAAATAGCACCATGTACGTGTCTATGCTCATCCATTAGTTGTTTTATTGGTTCCGTCAAGTCAAGTTAGAGGTTATTTTCTTTGAGGTAGCACTATTTCATCATGGATGGAGATAAACTTAGCATTTCCAGCTCTGCCTTTAAGTACAATCTGGGATCCCAATTCTAATTACAAAATCGCTTATTTTATGATAAATATGCACTTTTGAGCATCCTCGTTTACAGGTATAGTTTCCTAGACCAGAGCATCAATGATGCAGTAGCCTATAATATGATGCCATTGATCCTCGGCAGAATTTGGAGAATAGTGATACTGTTGTAAAATCTAGTCAACAGAAGGAGGAGGAGGAGGTGTGTTTTGCAAGTAGTGATATATTGATTAGAGAATTAACAACAAATTCAAAGGGCTCCTTAGTATTGTTCTATGTTATTACCGATATTAACTCAAAATTACAGTCTCCAATTAACATAATTAATTTTTATAGTTGATAATTAGGCCTAATTCTCAAACTTACTAATTTCTTGCCGACAATTGCGCAGTGAAGAATTCCTACATTCAATACATTGTTCAAATACATAAGGCCAGTTATTTGATAATTTGTCTACTAGATCAAGTTCAAAATCAAATCATATTAATAAGTACAGGGGTTCTCAATTATATTAGCAGAAGGGCCAGAGATTGCCGAACACATTTGAAAGTTCCCTACTCGAGGGCCAAATACATCTGACATGTTTCCCTTTATATTTTTGAGCAAGTGGAGGACCAAAAAGCAATGGTTGACGGGCCGGATTGGCCCGCGGGCCACCTATTGAGAACCCCTGAATTAGTAATTGTTTTAAATTAGCATTTCAAAGTGTTCCAAAGGGGGAAGTGGACTGTGTTAGTACATTTATTTTAGATGTGAGAAAAACTAATGTACTAATTCGGCCAATTCTTGCCAGATTACTCATGTCTCAAGAATGCAGGTCACATGGACTTCACTTAAGAAAGTATTCAATTTACAAAAAAATTAAAAATATTTGTGGGGAAATTAATTCATAGTACAATTTTTAATGTTTTTAACAGAGAAATAGAGAAAGGCTTACAATTGTGCTGTCTTGGACACCCTGTATATAAAATACTTAAAGTGACAGGAGGAGATTTTTTTAGGATATGAATTTCTCTCAAATTTCACTGGATCGGTTGTAGACCACCTACCGAGAACGTTTGGAAGGTTTATTGGACAAACAGGTGCAAAAGAAAATTGCAAACCTTGTTTTGAACTTGCCTGCTATCGTAATCGTTCCCGTAGAAAACCATGCTTTGACTTTCTGTCGTACACGACAGAAACTACTAAATCATCAGCTTATTACATAAAGATGGCGCATTTGTCTTATTCACTTCAGGTGTGATCTAATACATTGGTAAGCATTCAAAATATGTAAAAACCTAGGTTCGAGAAAAATTGGGGGCGCTTCTTTCTGGAAATCTCCTCATGTCTCTTTAAACTTAGGGGATATTTGCTGCTATATGTGTCCAACAAAAGTGTAAATTCAATCAGAATAATAATCAGTCAACCTTTACTCTGTTATATCTTGCATTTAGCAATAACTATTTTGGACAATGATTTTTTGTGAAAAATTGAACATGCATTTTTGACCACACTGTATGTACACCTGAATAGCGGCCACCCGACAAAAGTTACATGGTTGGTTGGGTAATTTGCAGAACTATACAAAACATGTGTCAGAAAATCTTATCTGCACTTCATATTTGCAGCAGAAGCTCATAGTTAATTCATATTTTCTTACTAATTTTACTTGTTACACCCTGTATAACACATGAGTCACCCTGTATATGTAGATTCATTTACTATACTTGCACTTGCCATGGCATATACTTTCAGAATATATACTTTTATATGCTTCCAATGTAAACTTTTTCACTTATACTGCAATATCTAAAGAAAGATGTAATTTTCCCAAATTTTGCACATGTAACACAATTGGGTCCCAGGTTAAAAACATGGCCATAATCAAACCTTGAAAGGGTGATCACTTTACTAAAATACACAAAAGTAACATGAAAGTGCCACCAATACTTGCATGACAGGTCCCCTTTAAGAATGGATTTTTGGGGGAATCCCATGCTGGCATCACATGACATTATTGAGGTGAAATGTCCCAAAACTGGTGCATTGTGGGATGAACTCAATACACCCTCTGAGATAGCAGTGTGTTTGTAAGGCCACTTATGACTGGTTGGAGTGAGAGAATTTGGGCTGTTTAAGGGTTAAAGGGAGCCAAACACATGTTGCTTATTGCCATCATTATTAAAGTCTGACTCAGAGATTTCTGAATATAATTTTTTAATATATTAATTAAAAATAGTCAACTTGAACTAAAGATAGTCACCTAGAATGCTCAATTCCAAAGTTTGAGATGAATCGGAGTTTTCGTTTTGATGCAGTAAACATTTATGTGTATATAACAGTGCCATAGGATACTGTATATTACAAAATTTCCGGATCCGGAATTTTTAAACAAAGATGTGATTTTCTAAATGAAGGACTTCGATTTGAGCTTAGCTATTTTACACAGTGATTAGTATATGGACAAGCAATCATGTACATGCAAAAAACACTTTTTTTTTTAAAATTGAGGGCGCCCTCATCGGGAAATCTCTGAGTCGGCCTTTAAGTTGCACTTCATAAATTACACTGCTAATGATTTAAAAACCACCTAGGGTCAGAGCTTGGCCATACAAGGACATGATCTATGTGCTTATATACGTTTTGACTTGTTTGAGAAAGATTATTTCATGTAAGTAGCTTGGAGGTAAGCATTTGCAGGTATTAAGACTACTTGATTTTTTTCAAACAATGCAGCTACCAGAACGGGGGGAAAATAATAATAAACCCCCCGCACCATAATTTTGATCATGTAATAACAGCTATCAATTTAGAATACATTTTCCTCAAAATGTGATTGAATCCATCATAAAGTACTTTAGATGCCGAAGTTACTATTATTTCATTCTTTGGTTTATTCTGTGTTCAAAATCTGTTAACTTGTTATATTTTAATTCTGTTAACACTTCAAAGAGTCAAATGGCAGGACAAAGTTGGGTTTTTAACCTAACCTAAAACATTCACCCAATTGCAATACACTTTTCCAATCAAGTGAAAATGAAATAGGTAGTAGAATTTATGTTTCTTATTTGATATGACAATAAACTACAGTGTTGTTGAAAAGGACAAATGATCTACTAAGGCCCTGCCACCTTGATTCTTAGTTTCTTGTTTGAGATTTTAAAATTGCTAACCAGCGGAGAATTCAGTATTCATTATTCATTATTTGGTGTTGTAATTTCATTATCGAATTTCAATTGGACATAAACAACTAGGTTTGAGTGGTTCAATAGCAAAAAAAAGCAATACTTCCTCTATACATGGTAAATAGGTTTCATATCCATTTTTGGACTGTTGTACACTATTTAAATAAAATGTCATCTAAAGCAAATTATTTAGGATTTTGTGGTTGCCAGTACTTTTATTCCAGGACGTAAATGTATTCAAAAAATACATCTATTCTGAAAGAAAGAAAGAAATTGCAGACAGAGGCACACATGTACGATGTCAACGACCAGTTATTTTGTCACCAGTGTTCAACATGAATCCAGAAGAATACTATTCACACACACACTCCTTCTCTCCCTACTCATTGAAAACTTTAACCCCACCTATACACAAGGCTTAAATTCACTGATGAAGTTAGTCCTGTTCAATTCCTTGTCAAGTCCCCACCCGTCCGACAGGATTTAGTGAGTTGGAGTGTGGTAAAATAAAAAACTGGGTGGTCAACTTTTTGTTAGCAGGCGTGAGCACAATCAGGCAGGAGCGTTGAAAGTTATTGCGGTCAGGGTCAGGGCCAGTTTTTAACCACAACCCCAAGGTTTGCCGCCGAATTTGGCACCCTTTGGAAATTGGCATCTTTCTTGTTAAATCTTAACCAGGTTTCAATATTACTCCAATTGCGTATTTAAGGAGAAATGTACTCAGTTAAAATCTGAATGAAAATTAGTTATAAAATTACCAATATATCTGTCATCTCAAGGATTAAAAAAAAAAAAAAATCAGTGTGGTCTAGCACCTACCAATTTTGAAGTTTATTCCAAGGTTATTGAACTCATAAGGTTTTAGAATGAAATATTCTCATTTTGATCAAAATCTCAAATTAGGTATTAGAATACCCAAAACATTCACAAGAATGTAAAAAACTAGTGAGGGCTACATCCTACTACCATGTTTGAAATTTAATGTTTGTATTCATTGAGGTAGAGGGAAATCTCATTTTGTTTTCAAAATCATTGTAAAAGTAGTCATCACTTGGAACCACCCAAAATATAGAGGGCCAACACACATTGTGCCACCCAAGAAAAAGTTTCGAAGCAATTAAATAGCGGACCCTTTATAAAATGGAACAGTAGACACCAGGAAACCCCAACACAATATTGGGATCCATCCAAAATTTAGAAAACCGACAGCTACAAGGAACTAAAAAAATGAACCAGTAGACGTTGGGAACCACCAAGAAATAGAACCAGTTAGACACTAGGAAACCACCAAAAGATTGAACCAGTTAGTATTGGGAAACCTACCAAAAAATGGAACAAACCACCAAAGAACTCCAAAAAAAATTGAAAACCAATAGAAATAGACACTGGGAACCACCAAGGAATGGAACCAGTAGCAACCTGGAACCACCCGCTACTTGGGACCCACCATGAAAAAAAATGGACTCAATAGCCCACTGTGATAACACCAATAATTACTACAGTAGCAACTTGGGAACCACCAAAAATAAATCCAACAGCCACAATGACTAAAAAAATTGCATCAGTAGATTCATCAGGAATCACCAAGAAAATGCGTGTAGACACTCGGAACCACCAAAAATGGAAAATAGCCAAGCCACTAGGAAACACCGGGTATTGGAACATTCAGCCAATGGAAACCACCAAAGAAATCGTAAACACGATACAAGGAACCCCAAAGAAATGGCACTGGCAGAACCCAGGAACCACCAAAAATAAAAACAGGAGAACAGCAATTGCCCCCGCCAAGAAAGAAATTGAACATCACTACTTAACTCTGGCTACATTGTCACTGTACATTTTGATTTATGCATGTATAATATGTGAACTGTGCACTCTATCACAATAGGGGATGGAGTTGGTCCAAGTGTGGGGGGAAAATATTGTATTCATGATCGTTTAGATAGTGAGTGAAATATTCTATGTTGTGATCAAAATTGCAAATTAGGTCATTATAATACCAATATATTAAGTGAACATTACCAAACAGAGTAGGTCTAGCATCCCACTAATTTTTTGAAGTCCATGGTCATTGGCATTCATGGTACAGTAATTCATTCTCTTTTTTTGCTATAATATATGCAAATTTATATGTCATTACACTGCTTACTAATTCACTGGTGTGAGCAAACATTGTTAAATACCAGAACTAATCAAAGACATTCAACCTACCAAATTTATTTAAATCCATCAGTAATTTGGTTCATGATTCAAGGCAATCATCATCTTTACACTACACAATCATATATAGGATAACACCAAGAAATTATAATTTAGCAAATAGTGGCTATATATATACAATCTGTCCCAGTATCAATAGGAATTAGGTTGTTGCACCAATGTACTGGCACGTGTCACATGAGGTTATGATCGTCACATCAAAGGATATCTCCTAAATGCAAGTTAAGGTCTACAAGGCACAATGTCGATTTGCGGGGGGATATTTTTGGAGAGGTTTGAAAGCTTGATCTTGCCGATTCATGGGCACCAAAGTTGGGGTGGGGGAGGATGGAAGCGTTGGATATTTAAAACAGGTAAATAAAGCAACTATAAGGAAACAGTTTGCACGCCACCGTGCAAACAGGAAAAATGGCCGTTGTGAAAACATTCGGAATTGGCCCCATAAAAATGATGTGTACGGCCTACACGGCTGGATGGCTAAGTCCTTGCGTCCGAGTTCGTCCCTGGTGGGGACGAACCGAAAGGATTTCAGTTTCCCCCCAGAAAAATGGGAGAGGGGGGAAAAAACCTGCCGAAGAGGAAATTTGCCTCAAAATTCTATTACTTACAATAATGAATTATTACAAAATAATGAAATATTTGACCCGGCAGTCAAATCCGACCCGGCCGGCAACAAGGAAACTAAAAATCAAGTGTGCAGAGCCTAAATTTAGTCATTTGTCTTTTACACTATATTTATTTTGCCACATTAAATAGAAACATAATTTAAAAAGGCTAAGGGCCTGATCATAGTTTTTTGTGACAAATATACAGAGTATCAATATTTGTTATAGAATGTTTCAACAACAAATATGTTTCTGTGAGGTTTTTGTTTTTGATTTGAAAGGTATGTCTGAAAAAAAGTATGTTCAGCTAATATCGCCCCCACAATTAGAGTCCAAGCAGATGAAAATGGACTTGAAACATAGAACCACTGCTAGTTGAAAGCATTAAAAGTTGAAATGATGGAAACCAAGTTGGTCAGTGAAAACCAAAATTGTATATTACTATAGCGCTAGCCACTGAATATCCAAATACAAGGACAACCCCCAACTGTGAATTTGAGAGAGTGCTAATTGAGTTGATAACCATAACTATCATCTGCAAATAAACCATGGCGTAAATTTTATGTTTATCAGGCTAGGCTGCCAAATGCAATGCCTCTCTAGACCAGCATTGATAAAGCATGGCTTTCAGCTTTCACACAGCATGATCTACATTGTAGCGACAACAGACAATTCAGCATAATCTTGGCCTACCAACACAATTCATGCCAAAAACACAAAAGGCCGAACAAATTGCCCCAAAACGGCAACATCTGCTCAGATTTTCCAAAATCCACAAAAACATAAACTTTTCAAAGAAAAGAAATGTCATTACTTGCATAACTGTGAGTTTCAAAAGAATTGGACAAGAACAATGAGAGACTAGTTATGAGAGAATATTAGGTTTCCTACTCTAATTTGCTACGTGATGACACTAGCTATATATTATAGGACTACAATTTATAACTCTGGCCAAAAAAATATCAAATTTTGAAAATGGGGGCCGCTCTTCAAAAAAAATGTATGTTTATTGCTTTAACAGTGTATTGAAGATTGTTCTGCAAACATGGATTTAGGATGTAGTAGGAGATCTTTTGAATGGTTTATGAAATGGAAGCAAAATGCATGCTTGGAGCAATGTCAGGAATGTGTATTCAGGCTAATGGTATCGATCATGAGTAAAACATCTTAACATGAAATTACAATGCAGATCCTAGTGCAAAACATCTCTCTACTGATAAACATGGGAACTGAATAGCAGCACTACCCTATGCTTCATGATAAATCTCTTCCTCTACTTCCAAAGAACCATAACTTGTAAGTTTAAAACCAGCAAATGTGGTTTCTCTCAAAGTGGCAAAAACATGCTATATCTTTTAATGGCATTTACAAGTAGTATGTAATAAGCCACACTGAAATTTTGTATGGAATGAGTTAACAAAATTGAGAATATTTCTTTTAACTACTTTCACACAACTTTTCTGATAAATGATGGATGATATGCTATCAGTTGTCAAGGGAATAATTGGGTGTTACTTCATTTCATAGGAACAACAATAAGAGTAATTCAATCTGTAATAAAACACAGGGTTTCCTAGTGGTACTAACTGTAACTGTTGCCTCATGTTTGGTTGCAGTGATAACAAGGAAGTCCTGTTTTCCAAATTCAAAACACATTCAAGTGCCATGAGAATCTTCATTTCTTGTGGGAGAAATGCCCTTTCAATTCAACCTATATTTATTTCTGAACTGTTAATATACTCAGTTTGTACCTAGTCTTTACCGACATTTGCACTAATTATGGGACACACATTTGATTTAGTAACACGACTCTTGAAAAAGTAAGAACGTCAACTTTAAATGGAAATGTATCAATATCACAGCTCCAAGGTAAAGGGACATTTGGAGATCCAATGGTGATCATATCCTCTTCCTGTTTTGCCCCTATTCTACAGCAGAACCACCAAAACAATTCCTATGTGAAATTCCAATTGAGGGATTACCAGTGCTATTTAAGGGAGTGTTCATAAATACTTTGGTGGGGTGTTGGAAAAGTTGGAGCTTAGAACATCAAAAATTTTTTGATCCCCCCTTTTTATGTTCAAAAGTTTGTGATCCCCCCCTGTAAGGGTTTAAAATTGTTTGATCCCCCCTTATACCTTCTTTCAGACAAAGAGCAAGAGAAACATTGCGAGGTGGGGGCCCTGCAGTAAAGGTAGAAATTAATGAGTTGCGGTCATGGCGACTAGCAAGTTGCCCAGGGATGGTCCTATTCTCACACAAAGCGCGGAACCTTCGCAATCTCACTTTGTATTTACGAATTTTATCATGCAAAATTATAGAACCATTTTATTTTTTAAGTGGTTAACCACAAATACCAAGTTGGAAAAGTTTTGGTATACGGTCTTAAAAAATCAAAATCGTAATCATTGATGTGCAAGATTTGGTTTAATGAATGATTATCATAATTATGTAAGCATACATGTGCTAAAGGATATCTCAATTTCTGTAAAAACTCTTAGCAATTTCGTAAAAGGGCATCTAAAAAACGTTGAGAGTTTTATTATCTCTGAACCGTTAGCCTTAGTAATTCCACACGGGTCTAATCTTCGTTGCAAATTCGGTAGCATCTGTAAGAAATTCGCAATTTTGTATGTTTATGTCGTAAAAAAGACAGAAATTTACAGCACAGTAGCCTACTCTCTTAGGTGACTGGAATTAGTGACCAAACACCTTTTGGGATTTAAACACAAATTCGTTAGATTCAAATATAAATCTTTAATATGATTTAATAAACAGTTTTAAATCATTTAAAGGGGTTTTTCAAATCAAAAGGAACTTATTTTACGTAAGGCTCTTTTCACGGATTTAAATTTTTTTTAAGTCCCAAAAAAGGTTTTGTCACTAATTCCAGTCTCATTAGACTTAAAAAATAAGTCTATTGAATTAAGAGAGATGAGACCGTGGGAACAGGACAATTGCTCTAACACAAAACCGCAAGTCGGGATCAGCTCACCTTTTGGAATAAGCTTTTCTCAAGGATATCTAGTGATCAACGAATAAAACAGAGGTGCTGAATCACGAAAATGCACCTTTAAACAAATTTGTTGGGGTTGGTAATATTTACAATAGACTATGTGCTACTGCAAATCAACGTGTGAAATTGGGATAATGTTAGAAAAGTGTTTAGAGAAAACGATTGGTGTTGAGGGACTCTGGGGTGGGTGCGGGAGGGGTGTCCCCCTCCCACGCAACCGTGCAGAAGCCTGGCAAAATCAATCCTCGATACATTTTCTCTTGCAAACAGCGGCGTAAATTCTTTTTGAATTGGGGATGGGGTTGATTAATTAGAACAAAATGTGCGCGAAGCGCACAGAAAATAGTTACTATTTTAAAAACTATTATGGTAAAATATGAGGTTATTTTGGTCAAAAACACATGAACGGGTATCAAAATATTGGGGGGGGAGATGATCGTATTGATCGATATATCCCCCATCCCCCCAGGATTTACACCTATGCTTTGAAAGATAACACAATTTGAAATTTCCAATGTGGCTCACAATAAATTATAATACTTGAGTATGGGCATAAATGGTATTTGTTTTGAATGTAGCATCGAAGCGTTCGTAGAGAGTTCATACCCCATCAATAAAACCTCAATTCAAAAAGAAATGCTGATGGAAAAAAATGTGGCTGATTGTAGACAGCCTAGCTACATTGCAATCACAAAGGTGAACTTGGTAAAATAGTTGGAAGTGGTTTCTGACGAAAAAACTTGGTGGCCACAATGTGGCATGGCACGATTATACGGTAGTGGGGCATAGGAAGGTGCCTCCTTCCGCGCGAAGCGCGGAACCCTTGTAATATTCAGGTTTCAAGACACATTTTTAATGGAAAAGTGATGTTCCCAAGATTGCAAATTGGATGATACTTTGGTAAAGTATTTTTAAATGGAGCAAAAATGTCCTGAAATTTTTTTGATCCCCCCTAATACCGGGTGGAAATTTTTTTGATCCCCTTTTTGGGACCTAAAATTTTTTGATCCCCCCTCATATTTTCCAACCCCCCCCACCAGAGTATTTATGAACACTCCCTAAAGTGACATTCTGAGATCCAGTGGTGAGCATAATCTCTTTGTTGCCCAGTTTAAGAAGACCACAAACAAAACTATTTTGGAAAATTGAGGGTTACCAGGGGATTTAAAGTGACAATTAAGGATCTGGTGGTGATCATAGTTCTACCAGGGAAGGGGAGAACGAAGGAGAGAGCTCACCTACCACTCCTAATAAAAATGTGAGTTGCCGCCTATTCATAAAAACCGGACCAAATCGATCGATCGGATAATACCGTAATTGCTTGCAAACGCAAGATCCAGGCAAGAAACAAATTACTGCTCGCGGTAGGCGGACACCTGTAAGGCTTTTGCTTAAAATTTGCACCAGTAGTATAACTATCCTATTGAATAGTACTGCAGCTGTATTTGATGTCAGTTTGACACCTAGAACACGACAGGTGGCAATGCTAAGTTGTGTTGTTAAACATTGATTGGAACATCATCTATTCAACAACGTTTGCTTGGACTTACAAATCCATGAATCACGTCCTTCCGCCTGTACGTGACCCAAAAATCTTGGCCCATATCGTCCGTTTTTATGTCAGAACCTGAAACAAGTATGGATGGTATCTAAAATCAAAGTATTCACACACAAGTCCCACACGTTTTCTGATCAACAACAACATCTTTTTGTTAAGTACAGGAACTTACAGGAAATATTAAATATTTGACTTTATGACAAAATGCCTCAAATGACCTCTCAAAGTCGTTTAAAATAGAACTTTATACTTAGTTCTTCTGTAAACTTTCATATTTTACCAAACATTTGACCGATTTTGATGCTATTTTCACTAAATAAACTACACTTTTTCCATTACCAGCTGAATTCTAAAATTGAAACAAAACGCTTAAAAATGACCCCGGTAACAGTGTACCAAAAGGGAGCTCTTTACCTTCCTTGCTCAGCCAAGGGTTCGGACGAAGTACTTCCGTTTGTTGAAAATATTCTCCTGTGGTGACCAAAGTGATTCAGTGGAACGTGCATCGGCAACTCACGTCTACAAAAAGGGAGACACAAGTGGCTTTTCAAGTGGGCCAAACAAAAGCATTGTGAATAGCACCTATCGATTGTTAGGAGCTTAACTTGATGAGCTCTCTCCTTCTATTCTCACCTTCCCTGGTTCTACAGAGGACCACAAAATAAATCAATGAAAATTATTTCTTACATTTCACTTTATTTTTCTTTTGTATATTTAATTTCCAAATAGACCACTGTGTTAATTTTGCTGCCCAGATCGGGTCATTTAATAAAAAAAAATCACTCAAGTTTCATCATTTAGGGTATTTTGTTTATTTGGATGTAGGTTTTGTGTTCATGGAAATATCTGGCTTTGTCAACAACAACAAAAAAAAAAATAAGGGGACCCTTCCCGTGTTCATTTAAGCTAAGACTTAATTAAAAATGATATCTTAGTATTACACTTTATCCCACTGTGGTTACGAGGGGTGATTGATAAGTTGTAAGCCCAAGGTAGAAAGAGATATGCTACAAAGTTCAAATTTACACCATCTACAGTTTCATTCTTCAAATGAAAATTCCAGAAGTTCATGTGTATATCTGTTCTATTTTTTAACTTGCAGGTAATCAAACATTTAGGTCCATATGCACAAAAGAGTTAGACCGGGTCTAAAGTTAGACCTGGTTTAAGTGCAATTTTGTCCCACCAGAAAAGACATTTTCCTTTACACTAACGCTAGATATTTTGTATTTATTTTGAAATTTGCATTTAAATCTTTAAAATTTGATAGTTATTCACACTTTCTTTGTAACGTAACTATCAATTTAAGGCAAAACTAATTTTGACTAAGACCAGGTCTAACTTTAAACCTGGTCTAACTTTTTGTGCATACGGACCTGAGAGTTTTGCCGGAACTAGCGATGGTGCGAGTTGTTGTTTTCATTCGATTAATCAAACCAAGTCAAATGTATGCATGTTAATATTCCCATATATGACAGTACAGAAACCTAAACTATGATCACAAAGTGCATGTGATCATTGTAATAGTTTTGGGTATCTCAAATTTGGTTATGTAATTAAAAGAGAATCCTCTTGTCTGCGTCACTGGGTTGGAATGTTCCGATTGTAAATACTCTATTATGCTTGATGTGTTTTATTCTGCAAAGCATGACTCGACAAGTAGAGAGTGTTTCTAGTCTCTTATCTACTGAACATTTTATTATCTTATTGCCAGGAAATACAGCTTCATTGAAGTGTATGCGTAATAGATAGTGAATTGATCACTTTGATGCCACAAGTGAGCAGTAATATCATCTGGCTCTCATCAATGGAATTGATCAGCAAACAATACTCAATCTGGTTATAGTGCGGAAGTCCAAATTTGATCAGACGTATCTCAACATGGTCTACATTAATTACAAATTGGATGTTAAATGTGTATTATTTCCGAGTCTGAATTTGAAACCCCATAATGTTTTGATTGAAATGAACAGATTAGGCACCTTGGAATTCCCATAAACAATGTCTATATGAGCAATTCCACAACTGATTTAATCATTGACCTTGTAGACGACATGGATTTATTCTCCAAAACTGAAACACCATATTTTAAAACAAAACTGAAACTTGAAAACATATCAAAGAACACTGTGATACAGAAACAATGTAACACTGCACAAAGCATCATAGCAATTGACAAAACCATGTAACAAGTTAAATTTAAATATAATTGAGAATTAATAATCAGGTGAGACCAGAAGAGCAAGCTCTAAGGGCACTAGAAGAGAATCACAGGTCTCGGTGTGCCCTTGCACTGCTGGTCAAAGCACTGCAAAATCGCAGCAGCTAAAAGTTTTTATAAAAAATGCTATTATTTAAAAACCATCGCCTAAATTTTATTATTGCCTATCAGTACACATGTCCTTTCTAAATCTATGACAATGTCCAGACTGACTAGGCAGTGCAAAATCAATTCGCTGTAGAGTGCGACAGTGCTGGCAATGGTGCGTGACTGCGTAGCAAAGTAATTTTGAATATAATAAAAAATACAATCGGGGGTCCTTGGACCGCTTGTTGTCGCCTGCCGTCAGTGGTTAGTGAATGAAGGCCTAATGACCTTTGACATTGTTATGTGATGTTGACCTCATAAACAAATGAGGGTTTGCATATAACTTTATAAACCAAGTTTGGTTCCAATTGACTTCAACTTTTCAAATGATGTCAATTTTTAATTTGCAGCTAATTTTAACAACTTGACCTACAGGACCTTTGACCTGGTAATGTGACCTTTGACCACATCAACAAATGGAGGATCCATGTTGCACCTGTGACCCCTTTGGTTTAAATCCATCAAAGTATGAAGAGTTACAGACAAATTTTAACCCTTTTCCCACACAGACATCACAACAACAGACATCAACAGACTACAGTGGACAAAGTGATCCCTATTCCTGCCTTAGTGCAGGCAACACAAAAAAGATACATTCTGTACTGTAAAGGCCCTTGACACAAACCTACTTTTTAAAACAAAAAGTAGAGGCTAAAAATGGATTTATTAAATTACTGAAAAACTGTAAAATGTGCGACCACTGTCCTTGGTGGCTGTGAATGTTGGTGTGGGGGTGGGGGGTGGGGGGGCTGGGGTTGCCACTCCTTCAACAGCGAGTCTGTTTTACATTCCCACATATGCCCAATACCCTTTATACTCCTGGGTGGAGAGAAGCAGTGATTAAAGTGCCTTGCCCATTGGCACAACATTGGTAACAGCGGACCGACCTGGGGCTCTAACCACACTTTATGCTTCATTAGGCGATGCTGATCCAACTACACTACATGTACTTCAAAGCTAGTACATAAAAAAAATGCATTAGGGGCATTACTGAGAGTTTTTTCTAACACACAATATATACGACAAGCTGTGTTGAGGATACAGAAAATTTGCTGCTTGGGATTACATTGTCCCCATTTCAGTCATTCCTGCTGTGTTAGTGGGTACGATCTCGCTTTAAATATTACTATTTAATATTCTTTGATATTTTTCAGTTGAATTTATCTACAGATCCATTTGTTAAACTTTCAAAACCTGCACAAACATCACTTACATTCAAAATTACTATCAACGATATGTTTATTGTAAAAAATCTTCCCCTGGATCGCATGTATCAGCTTCCATCACATTTGGCGACCTTGGTGTCAATTGTCAAATTTGGTCAGAAGGTCAATCTGTGTACACCCTATGAATCTCTGCTGACCAAGTATTACTATGACTTATATGAATTGAGGGTGAAGCTTTCTTCTTGCGTAATGAGCAGCAGCAGATATGTTTTAAGCGTTGGAGCCAACTCGACTGTTTGAATTGTTGGGGTTTTATAAATCTCTGTTTTCCACCGGTGAACGAAAGGTAGGGCACTCATATAGAATGGGATCCGCAGTCTGTGATGGAGTTCTTGGCAGGCTGGCGATGGCCGCAGCCCCATCTGTGCATATTGCTATTGAAGCGACCGACTCCTGTACGAAATCCGGTTTAAGGTGACCCATTCCTTGGGTGGGAGATTGCTGCCAGGTGTAGTTCTGTCTGAGTGTAATAGAGAGAGTGGATCTGGTCTTGGGGTTATCTGGCCAGGCAGTATTCCATGTCTGAAGGATGTTTGAAAGGGGAACTTGAGAGTTTAGCAGCGTGTCGGCAGAAAGGTCTGCGAGAGCGCCGTCTCTGTCTACCGAGTTGATTGTGATCTTTGACAGTGGTTATGCAGCGTGCTTGTTTGTCCAGCAGGCCTTGTTCACTAGTTTCGTGTGGTGTTCTCTCCGAGTAATGCAGGTGCAATGCTGAAGCACTGGTAGGCATTGCAGATGGGTTGGATGGAGGCAGCCGATCTGGTCTCGTTGAGTACTGTGTCCAGCTTCTTTGTGTGGAGAGCTATTGCATCCATGACTGGGGCGGCATCATCAGCAGTGGCTGTAGACCAGAGCCAGGCAGTGGTGCGTAGGGTCCGTTGGCTTGGCACCCCATGAAATCCGAAAGTCGGCACAGGAGTTATCCTCGAATGATACCTTGGCGCATACAGACTTGAGGTGCTGCCGGTAGGTAAGCCTGCCGTTCAAGCTTCACTCCCAAGTAGTTGGTGTAGGATTGTATGGCAGAAGGCACTCCATTGAGGTTGATTTGAACTGGCGATGAGCCTCTTTGGTGTTTGAGATGGAAGGCCGTAGCGTGGTCTGCTTTGCTCAACTTCAGTCTCCATGTCTTGAGCTATGCTGCAAGTAGGGCCATTTCTGTAGTAAGTGTGCTTTCTACTTCTGTCCCAGCAGCTGCTTTCCGTGGGCGGAGGGCAAGCTCGTCGGCGTAGCCATATTGTCTAATGTTGTTTGAGGTAAATCGCTGATATACAAGTTGAACAGAAAGGAGCCAGTACGATCCTTGTGGTCTCCGTTCCTCGACACGCAGACGACTACTCTGCCCACCTGGTCTTGAGAATAAAGCTACATGTTTGCAAGCACCTGTTTACTATGATTTTACAAGGTGACTATCCGGGTGGTCCTGAGAACCTTGAGTGTCAGGCCTGGTGCAACATGGTGTCGTATGCTGCGTAAGGTCCACCAAGATATGCCTTCCTTACGCGCTTTCAAAGCTTTCTCTACAATCTCTTTGTGAGTTTTACAATCTGTGGGGGGCATGCTCCGGCCACGTCGAACTCCTGCTTGTTCGCAGGCAGATGGGGATCGACGACGGGCTCCAGGTGGGCCAGGATCATCCTCATAAGGAGTGTGAAGGAGACACACAGTATTGATATGGGCGGTATTCTTAGGGTTGTCGCAGGCTTGTTTGGTTTGGGGAGTGCGATGATAGTAGCTCTCCTCAGATCTTGGGTAGGGACTGGTTTTGTAGGCCACATGTTAAGAACTCCTGGAGCCAATCTAGACACCGTGGTCCGTCTTGCATCATGAACTCTGGCTGGTAATTTTTATCAGGCCCTGTGCCTTTCCACTCTTTAGTTGGCTGATAGCAAAAGTAAGCTCATCTAGTGAGAAGGATGTTGAAAGTTACCGCGTCCCGCTGGGGCTCGACTAAGTTTGGTGATCTCTTTTTTGACAGAGCAAGTGTAATCCTTATCAATGTTCTTGAAACGACCTTTTGCTAGGAGTTGCTCAGCAAATTGAGTTGGCAGTCACTGGATATTTCGATGGTTTGGAATTTCTGCCGGTGAGGCGGTTTATAGTCATCCAGGCCTACCTGCTGGAGTGGGTGAATTCGATTCCTTGGACCGTCTCCTCCCAGCGATCACGACGTTTTCTGTCCCAAGCATGTCAATCTAGCTTGTATGCAGATTCGTCCCCGGGTTCAGAATTCAGGAAATCATTGTAAGGAGTGTCACTCCTCATCCCAAGATGGGATATAACTGCGACGGCAGCCACGTGGGATGGTCTTCTTGGCCTATATTAAATAAAGGTTGACAGAGTGCTGTGTAAGAATTGTCCAGGTTAGAGGAGTGTTTCGGTAGCGTTGGACACTTCTGAATCCACCCGTTCTTGAACTGGTCCAGTCTGCCTGGCAAGAATTCTACCATTTTTTCACTGGCTTTGTTGGTACAGGCTCAAGTGTGATCAATGGGTGATGCTAACTAGACTGAATTGTGATGGTTGAAAATATCATCACGAAGTGAAAGACGTACTGTTCTATTGCACGGCCGGTACGGCGAGTGGAATGGGACACTACACCTTTCACTGATCTTTCTACCGTCACACGAATTACGGCAGTTAATATTTGTTTTATAACACTAATACATAAATTCCAGAACTTAAAAATAATGTTAACTTCACATTTCTTCATTCCATTTGAGTTTTTCTGTTACACAACTGAAACAGTGGTTAGGTTCAACCATACCCACACCGGCGAGCTCCGGGGTTGTCACGTTCATAGTTTGGCGAAGTGTGGTGATAGCAAAAACTATCACATGCGGAGAGGGTGATGGTAAACCTATCAAACCAGTAAAAACATGTAATGATGATATAAAAGGATATATTGGATGAGCCATTATAGCGAGCGGCGAGCGCAATATTTTCACAGTAATCCTATCGGGGATATTACTTATTTTGATAGTAGCGTAGTTAGTAAATTTAATTTAGTGAAAAGTAGTGAAAACCCAGCAAAGTGAACATATACTGATTGGTGAGACCTAGCCTCGACGGCAGCAATTTTATGGAGAAATCTCAGTTGTTTCCTGTTTCGATTTTTCACAAGTCTGCTTCAACCTGCCCATAGGGGCTTAAGCAATCCTTTAACGGGGGAGACCACAAGACTGGCCTAGCGATGCCCTGTGTTGTGTCCACTCTAATGTATACTTCATGCAAGTAGAACAAATTAGGCCGATATTGCTTTATCATACCAGGTACCAGTGCCCACTTGGCACTTGTAACGCTGCCACTTTTCATTCGTTCACCAGATTTCACCCATATTTTTCTCACATATGTATTGTTCTGTACGTATGTGCTTCCTTTCTAATAACACCAATTTTTCTTTTACCAAATGTTCCTTAAAATACCACAAATAATTGCCATATACGTAAGCATACACTAATAATTAACAATAAGCCTGCAAAATTGGTGGCCGATTTTTTATGTTTGTTTTCACAAAACTGGACACTTTTTACTTGGACCCCTGTATACTTTTGCAACCTTAACTTGCTAAAGCTACCCCTTCATAAATGACCATCCATAAGTACACCATCCAAAAAAGTCACTCCCCACCTCTTAAATTTGTCAAGTGGAAATGATACATCATATTATACCGCATGGGATATATTAGAAGCAGTGTTTATTATCCATATTTGGACACCTCATTTGTGGCGATCGACTAAGTATTTTTTAAGTTAGCCTATTGACGGAACCCATCCCAAATTTAAATAACATCGCCTCAAATTAATCCCATAATGTAAAAGACAATGTATTGTAATTTAACTTGACCCAAAAAAAAAAAAAATTTTTTCAGGGGTTGGGAGCTACTTTTTTGGATTTTTTACATTGTTTATGTATGTCATTGAGGAATCCCTGGTATGAATCCTCTTCCTCCTCAACCAAGTGATACCAACCAACATGCCTAACACACCCACTATGTACTTGCTCATTGTGTTCATAGTCACTTTTAAGTATTATTTTTTCAAAAATACATCTGCTCCCATGAAAGCATTTGTTGTCTGCTGTCACAGTTTGCAAAAGACATGCACAAGGAAAAAATAATGACATCTGGAGGACCTTTGACCCTGTTTTCCGAGTTACTATACCTGCTCCCCTGATATCACATTATTTTAACCAAGCTTCAACCAATCATGAGCAAATCAGACAACACCTTACTACTGCCTTTGGGCCTTCTTTTTCAGTTGGCAAGATTTAGGTTCTTTATGTAGAAAGAAGTCACATAATAGGCACTCTGTGGAGGACTGTTCCATATCTTGCCTGTTTTATCATCAGAACATTTGAGTAGCCAGCTGTTATCCTGGCTCCAATGGATGGAATTCAACCGATGCATTGTGACCTGCAAGAGAGAATATAACAGCAATCTGGGCTGTGCTTCAGATTGTTTTGTTTGGGTTTCTCTGAAACGCACTGCCTGTTTCTACCTACAAAAGAATAGAAATGTTATACATCATTGGATAAATAATCAAAAGATAACTGGAATATAGAGGGTTGAAAATCAGAAGGACGTAACTCAGCACTGAAAGAAATATTAAAGAATTTCCTTTAATTCTGCTTAATACTGCTTGTTGAGAAATGTGTATGTTTAATATTTTCTTACTAAGCAAATCTATTCATTACTCAAAAATGTACACATCTCATAAAGTTCATATATGGTCCTCTAAGCAAACATATAAAACTTAGTAAACCAAGAACAATTTTTAATTATGACAGCAGAATTAAAAGAAATTCTTTAATATTTCTTTCAGTGCTGAGTTACGTCCTTCTGAATGTCCAACCCTCGATATGGCACTCTTATTAAACCCCTGCAACCCTACCATGGAGCCGAGGAACAGAGTAGTTGAATATATGCTGCTTGGACATTTCATGGTTAACCATCACTCAGGTACTTCTGTAAGTGAGATATGATCTAAACCAAAAACTGGTTTCAAGCCTTTTAATCAAAATATTATGGTCAATGGTATTGAAGGCAGCACTCAAGTCAAGCGATACAAGCAAGACAGCCTAATTAGCATCCAAGGCTTGAAGGATATAAATTCTAATCTGGAGAAGGGCTTTTTATGCAAATTGCAATGGCTCACCAAGACCATGATCACCAACATGCTGTATTACCTGATGTAATGCTGCCTTCTCAATCAATTTGGCAATGAATTTGATATTGGCAACTGACCTATACCTCTTAAGTACATCATGATCCAAAGATATCTTCTTAAGTACATTGCTAATGATAGAATGCTTCAAAGTGTGAGGAAATATGAGAACTGTTTACTATCCTGGTGATGATAGGTAATAGACATTTCAAGTTCTGTTTAATGAGCCAGGAAGGAAGTGTGTCCATAGTGCAAGCCTTGTTGGACATTTGGCTAATTATTTCAGTGACTTCAGAGTCAGAGTGTTTTAAAACCTGGCATATAGCAATGACAAATCCTACATGCCTGGAGAGTTTCAGCATTGACAGTCATATTGAACCTTATCTTTTTAACCTTATCAACAAAGAAAGCCAGAAAATCATTGGCAAGATCAGCATCAGAGTTTGCACTGGGCAAAGCCCTTGAAGATGAATTCAAATATACTTTTTAGTGTTATGAACATGTCTTTAGTACTACAACAAAGAAATGTGTCCATCCATGACACACTTTGTTAGTCATTTTCAACAAACTTGTTTCCATTGAATTCTATTTTAGTTTCAGCATAACATAGCACATGAAAGGGTAAGATACTTTCCTTAGTTTCCTCATCTTTTCTCTTTTCTGCAAGTAGTATGAAGACTTTTTGGATTTTTTCTGTCACGGATGGAAACCTGCATGTGGATGCCAACAAGCATGTGGCATGACTGATTAAAGTAAAATTTGTCCCAATTTTGTTTTTGTTTTGACTGATGAAATAATATCCATACTATAAATACTGACACTCAAAACATTGAAATGTTTGAGAAGTTCTCTACTACAATGTAACAAAAACAAAAATATCAAAATGTCCATCCGTGACATATTCTGCACCCCTACGCCCACAATAGTCTGTTCTAGGACTCGTGGACCTCCCTGATTTTTTTCACCCATGTTTTACACAGCTTTTTGACCCCATGCAAATCGTCTCTTATTTTTAGAACAATTTTAAGCGACAAAATTTTGACAACTAATATAAATAGGGTCATGCAAGTGCTATTATCTCTGTAAAAATCAGACAAATTCATTGTGGGAATCTTGCCATATAGGCCTACAAAGGTTTTTTTTTGTTTGTTTTTGTTTATTTATTCTTTACCCTGGGTCTATATTCAGAGGAAAACTTAAAAGTATTCCTCTGTTCTTCCATATGGCCCATTTTGAATATTTGTAAAGTCAAATTTCAAAATTACATAACTTTATATAGCAATGATCAATTGAGATGATAAAAAGCAATGCAAAGCAAAATGTCTCTGTTTTGATATTTGACAATTAACTCAAATTCCATCTTCTGCCCAATTCAGCCTGGTTTTGATACACTACATCACATATTTCAATTGCTTCTTTTACACACACACACACACAAGTTTCTTCTTTTACACACACACAAGAGGTTGACACTTGTTTTTATTTAGCATGTACCAAGTCGCTGTAAATTACCGGTTAAACTGTTTCCTTTTCCTGTGAGTGGCATCTTGAAAATTTGTGCAGATTTATCTGCCATGGCACACGCTAAAAGCCGACCATCACCTGCAGTAAAAATAACAAATCACTGACATGAGCAATCAGAGCATTAACAGAAAATAACAAATAAAGCAGTAGCTTTCAATTATATTTACTCAGGGGCTATGGGATACGTATATCAAAGATGAATGCTTGAGGGCCAAATAGACCTCAAATTTATGTCTTCTGCATTGTCACTGAAATAAAGAATAAGGGGATGGTCTTAAATAGATCATCTAACTTAAGGAAGAAGTTGGGTTTAGGTAAATGACTGCAAGGACCTCATAACAACTACAATCAAATTATATAGCTACAAGAATACCTGTAACATTGCACAATCACATTCGATGGATTGAGCACAATACAAGAACTCAATGTAACAAGAGAAACTCAGAGAGTTTATGAAGATGTTGAACCTGTGATATGAAGATGTACCTGTACTGGTGAGACTCCATCATCTTGTATATACATATGCAAGTATGCATATGCATATGCATATGCACACACACACACACACACCCTCACGGACACAGAATTATACATAATATAAATATATACAGATATCAGAAGTTTCCCCCAACATGTTTGTGCATTAATGAAATTATAATACAGAGATTTTAACAAAATCCCACATGCAATTGATAGAGGGTGTTCTTCTGCCCCTCTTGTATACTTCATCCAGCCTGAACTAGGGAGTGACATCATAGCTTTCACGCAGTCTTAAACGTGGGAATCGCAGTAAGCTGCAGGTGTAATCGCGAGCGTACAAAGTCAGCATGCGCAATATGCACGCACAATAGCTGCACGAAAGCTATGACATCACTCCTTAGTTCAGGCCGGACGAAGTATATTGCATGGCAAATGACAGAGGGCACTCTTCTGCCCCTCTTGTAGTGCACATGCAAAACAAGAGAGGGCACTCTTCTGTCCCTATTGTGGTACAATACAGACATTGGTGGCTAAGCCTCATTCAATGTAGCAAACCCTAAGTTAAAATGAATCCAAAACGTATATGTGATGTGATCTGGGAAAACCCGCCACATGTCGCACAGGACAGTTTTGAAAAATAAAGAAAATATCGCAAGCGTCGCTCCACATGCTTATGTTTGCAATACTTAACTTGTTCAGGGGCTCAATACAATAACATGTAAGGATGATACATTGAAATGAATATAACAAACACAAATAGCAATTCATGATTTACATCCAATCATATTTCCTGTTCCATACTAGCATTTATGAAAATTGCATCAGTGGATAGATAGGCCTTCACATCACATACTACTGACAAGAAAGTACATTGTTATATATTACATATTAGGGTTAGTACTGGGTATGGGGCACTGGGGTTGGTGATATTACGGCTGCCGAATGGTACAATAATAGGGCACTCACTCCTGGTCTGCTACATTAAGCTTTGTCTTTACTGTTGTTGGAGGTGCTGCATCCATGGGATACTCTTTGAATAGCATCCTAAAAAACAAAAAAGATAGTTTACTTACATGTTTGGGTTTGTAACTGGTCTTATCACATGTTTGTTGAAAAACTAACAAATAATGTGTCTAGATGTGTACACATATGCACACAGGTGTTTACATGGAAATGTATGCATGGGTGTGCATGCATTACATGTCTGTGAGCATATGTGTGTATGCGATGTTTATGTTAAGTTTGTAACCTAATCATTATTTCACAACACTTTTTTTAAAACAAACTTAACCTCTGTCTAATTGAGAAACACCCCTATGGTTTTTATCCCATCTAAATGGCTTCAGTTCATTGTAGGATCACCATCCTTTGCATCATCAACCCAAGCAAAATCTGGGGAGCTGTTATGGGGACTTACAATCTAAGTGCTGATAGGCATGTGCGTTTGTAAGACATGTCTTTGTGCAGCCACCTTGATGAAGCGAATGATTGTGACAATTTTCTGAAGGCATTGTAATAATAATTGGCACAGCGCTTTGGGACTGTTTATGGTGAATAAGCACTATATAAAAACTGGTTATTATTATTATATTGCAAAATCTCAGTTAGGGCAAAAGTAGCTTTTGTTATTCACTCATTACTACGTTAGGGAAAGTTCCTTTCCCGATAACGTATCCCTTTGTATTGCGGTTTATTCCGTCAAAGGATATTTTTATGCAATTTAAGGATAATCCACTAGAATAACAAAGGATATGAATATTCATTTAAATAAAAGACCTCATTATAACCTGATGAATTTATTAAACTTTCGCCCTAACGTTCCTATTAGCATTATTATTATTACAATGTAGGTGGTTGGGGAAAATTGGCTTTTGCAATTCACTTATAAAGATGTTAGGGCAAAATATCATTTCCCCTAACATATCCCTTTGTGTTGCGGTTTGTTCCGTTTTGGATAACAAAGGATATGAATATTAATTTATGCAAATTAAACAACCCATCCATCAGGAATTTTCATACCTGTTACATTTAACTTTCACAGTATTTTGAAAGGAAAAAATGTCCACTCATGTAGCACTAACCCTGGTTTAAACCCAGGTCTAAAGTTAGACTCCCTTTCAGAATACCAGCCTAAATG